>CAIIXF020000114.1:0-27019 GCA_903813345.2 Owenia fusiformis
GAAAATCTTAATAATGCTATTAGAAACACCAACTGGCAATCCATTTTGAATTCCCAAGACATGAATATTTTAACAACTAACTTTACAGAAAAACTATGGACTCTTTATAAAGATCATATCCCAAATCACTCCAAGATTATAAAATCAAATGACCAACCGTGGTTTAACGAGAAATTAAGAGCTGAATCTAACAAGAAGCGATCATTTTACAAACGTTATCAAAAAAATCCAAATCCACTCAATGACCAACTTTACAAAACTCAAGCAGAATTGGTAACAAACCTTACCAAGGAAGCGAAAGAACAACATGAAAATAAAGTTTTTGAATCTGTCGAAAAGCTCAATAAAAATGATAAAAACTACTGGAAACTAATAACCTGTCTAATTGGTAAAAGCAAAGCTCATTCAAACATACCAGCACTATTTAATAGTAATGGTGATCCAATGACTTCAAATTTTGACAAAGCCACATCATTTCTAAATTATTTTGTTGAAAAATACAAAAATGACACTCCACCTAACTATGAACCTAATTTTCCTTTGAGAACAAATTCATTTCTGATATCAATTCAAACTAATTTTGAAGAAGTTATGAAAGTAATTTTAAAGCTAGATATCTCAAAAGCCTGTGGCCCAGACAAAATAAAAAACAAAATGCTTCTAATGTCAGCGCATACAATATCTCACCCCTTGGCTAACCTTTTTAACAAATTACTCTCAAATAGCACTTTCCCAAACTCTTGGAAAATTGGAAACATTTGTCCGATCCACAAAAAGAATAACAAATCAGAAATATCAAATTATCGACCCATAACACTATTAAGTTGCATTTCAAAAATTTTTGAAACTATTATAGCTGACAGAATTAAAAATCATATGATTTCGAATGACCTATTATTTAAATTTCAGTCAGGCTTTCTGCCTGGGCACAGCACCCAAGCACAACTAGTCGCCATTGAACACCTCATACAAACTAATCTTGATAAAGGTAGGGGTGTAAAAGCCCTATTTTTAGATATTGCGTCAGCTTTTGACTGCGTCCCACATAGACTGTTACTTCTAAAAGCAAAATCATATGGTTTACATGGCCAAGTTCTAAAAATGCTGAATTCTTACCTTATTGAACGCAAAGTCAGAGTCACAATTGCAGGTACTTCCTCTAATTTATCCGAGTCAAATGCTATAAAAAGTGGGGTTCCACAGGGGTCAATATTAGGCCCCTTGCTTTTTCTAATATTCATTAATGATCTCCCCGATGACCTTGAAACAGACTGTTTTATCTATGCTGATGACACATCCATTTATTTCCCATTTAGCGCTCAAAACCCAACAGAAATTGATGAAATAGTAAACAGATCTATAAGAAAAATCATATCCTGGTCAGAAAAATGGAAACTTAGCTTTAAACCAGAAAAAACAAAAGAAATTATATTCCACAAGTCAAAAATTCAACTGAATCAGATCAGTGACACAGTCATGAATGACATTCCCATTAACCGTGTAACTTCACACAAGCATTTAGGATATATATTTGATGAGCACCTTACAAATGAAGCACACATCTTGTCAATTAGAGATAAAGTTAATCAAATGCTCAACCCACTTAAGACTCTCCAACGGAAACTCTCATCAAAAACATTGGAAACTATTTTTGTATCCTTTATTAGGCCTCACTTTGAATACGGGGCTATACTTTATAACTCTTCCAATAAATATTTGCTCAATATCCTGAATAAATGCCTCTATCAAGCAGCACTTATCTGTAGCGGCTGTATTCATGGAAGCAGCACAGAAAAAGTCATTGAAACACTTGCTTGGACCCCTCTTGAAATTAGGAGGGATATGCAAATCTTGAGATTTATGTATCGTGTTAAGCACAATTTATGTCCAAATTATATAACTGAAATTTTTGAACCCCTAAAAAGTCATAATCAAAGATCATTAAGATATAACCTAGACTTCAAACTACCTATAAAATGTTCAGCTAAACTGAAAAACTCACCAGTTTTCAATGGTGCATCTATGTGGAACAAAGCCCCTCAGTATCTTAAAGATAGCCAAAGCCTCTCCAGCTTCAAAAATTGTCAAAAGAAACTGATTCAAAAATTAAAACCTAATTTTGACACTATAACTAGCTTAAAGCTAAATAGGAACTTAGAAATTTTAATGAACAGATTCAGAGTAGATTTGATTTTTAAAGCACAACTATATGCACACAATTTTACAACATTAAACACTCCAAACTGCACATGTGGATTACCTGAGACCCCAAAACATGTTTTCTTCAGATGCCCTCAAAATACTGCAATCAGAACAATGCTTTTCAATAAGTTATCAAGATATAAACCGCAAACTATCAAAAACGAAAACCAAATAATGCATTTCTTGAAATATGAAAGTAACGACCTCTCACCCTTACAAAAGAAGGAACACTTTATAAACGTGGCAAGCTTTATTCAAGACCATATAAAATAAGATCCCTTCCATAGTTTTCACCGCTATGCCCCTCCTTTCTGCCCTCGTTGAACCAATGACTTGACACCTCTTCATTCTTATTCTTAGCCAGAATCCCCCAGATAGCCACATTGTACTTAATGTTGTTCATATTTAGATCATGTTAGATATATTGTTATCTTTAAGCTTGGCCTATAATGCCTTTTTGGCGATTGGCAAGCCATCTGATGTAAAATAAGATTTATGAAATAAATAGATTACCATATAAAAAAAAAAGTTCAATAGCTGGTTTTCTAATACATATTTTAAACGAGCTCGTTTCGTAAGATTATTGGAGTTAAATCATGCGTAACATACATCATCTTCTTCAGAAAGAATTATACTCTGCATCGAAATCAAAATTGCAAGGATAGTATTCAACAGACATGAGTATAATGATTCCCGTTGATAGCAACGTGAAATTTCTAAATCTCCCGTTCTAAACACGCAACTTTGAAGTTGAACGGGTATCTGAAGTAGACTAAAGCGATACAATCCTATGTTGATTCAATGTACTTTGCGTTTACGTATACGTTTTGAAAAACCGTATTTGCTTAACCTCTCCATCGCCCCCCCACGCCAACGGAAAGCTGGCTACACCGCTGAACTTGTTATCTCTACTTTCAGAGTCAATGCAACCTAATTCTTCCTGTGAAGATATTATAATTTAACAACCTGTTAACACCGTTTGTACTCAATCTTGGATTATGCATGGGAGTTCATTTTTTACCTTTTCAAATCGCCGCTTTGATTGTTTCCAATTCCTCATGATCAAGGCAAATGGAAGTCTAGACTCTTTTGGTCATGTTTTCGATTTCAATTATAATCCACACATCAATTCAGAATCATAAAATATAAATCACTGGAGCAATGTCCAACAGCTTTTAATCCGCTTAATAAGTTATCAAAACACATTCTTGCCTTTGGATTAAAGCCCATGTTAAATTCCTCCCGGTAAAGTCGGTATTTAAAAAAAATTATGACAGGTAATGGACTCGAAAGAAGATTTTATAGTGTTTGTTTCAATCAGTGTTGATTTCATTGTCTTATATAACTCATTTACATGAGTTTTCTATTCCCGATGCTTGGTCATAGTTTGACTGTATAGTTTGTTTATAATAGTGATTTAAGTTTAAATAGAAAATAAAGATAGTATTCTAATTTGAATTTTACAAACTGGGTATCAAAAAGCCGGCTTTTTAACTTCAGTTTGAAACTGGCTTTTATTAAACCTGCTTTTTCAGAACTATAGATTGTAAATGCGGTTGCCTGCGAGTACTTTTCTATGTTTCGGTGCAGTTTTGTGAATCAAAATATCATTTTTTAATAATTTGATAATATGAGAATGAAGAGACAAAAACCGGGAATCAACAGTTATACAGGCTACATTCCGTCTCATTATCTATGTCATGATCATTATAACATAATTCCCATACCCGTTTACGACTGGGTGTAGGTTCGCATGGGCGTAGCCAAGGCGGGGGGAGGGTGACAAAAATGTGCGCTTGCATTCCACACCCCCTCAAAAAGAAAAAGCAATTTTGCAAAATATGAAAAAAACATGGACATTGACATCCAGAAATTCCGGGGGTAAACGCCGTTCCGGGCCTCGCTTCGTTCGCATTGATGCAAACCCAAGAAATCTCACCCCCTAAACAATTGCTGACTCTGCCCCTGGTTCAAATAGTGATTATAAGGTTAGCCAATTTGTGAAATCAAATGAGATAACCTTGACACTAACATCTATATTCTACATGATCTTTGCATGAAATATCAATTGCGTTTAAAATGAACTTTTTTGAAAGTACGTGAGCCCCCTCCCCCAGGCAAAAGCTGGCAAAGAGCCTGTAATATGATGAATTGCCCCAGTCTCTTCTCAATCGTGTAATAAGATATTAGGGGACATACATTATTCAGGTGACTTTACTGAGTTAAACTTGCAAACAATATATTCCACAATACATGTCTTCTGTTATGCATTTTATCAATTAAATAGCCTTGTTTCTATTTCGAATTGGGCCTTGCTTTGTTTTCCATTGTCAAATATATTCACAAAGATTCGGTATGCTCAGTTGATAATTTGATAATAAAGACAAAGAAAAAGGCACATTTATTGCAACTGTTTCATTTGACAGATCAATTAATAAGTTTTGTGCATGGTAGAGCAAACTTACAAAAAAATACCTTTTGACATGCCAAAGCAAAATACAAAACTTTAATCCCTTATTATTCAATTCTTGCAAATGAGTTAAGTTCTCATTGATATTATTCCGTTTGTTATAGTTATTATATGGATTAATTTCTACAGCCGATGGTTCTAATTTCCACATTACAATTATTTTGCAAGGTACACTCCCCTCCATAAGTTTGGCAACCTTTTTCCCCCATTGAACTACGTGTTAAAGCCTCTTTACCTTTGAATTTTTATTTACTTAACCTCCGATGAAAATACTTATACTATTGATGGAAACGTAATTTGATTTTAATTCCAATACCTCCAAATTTTTTTCAATTTTTTTCCTCATTTACAATAGGTCGAAAATTGATGATGAATTTGATGAGTTTTTGAAAATCGACATTCCCATGTTAACCAATGGGAAATGGTAGGTTTGCCGCAAGTCATATGACAGAATATCCATCCATCCGAGTCCTTGCAAAAAATACGAGTTAGGTAGGTAATTGAATTGGCTAACTTTATTTAACAAAAAAATTGATATGTTTCTTCAGGTTTAACAAAGTTATAGGGCTTTAAAGTCAAAATTGTTTTTCAAAAAACCTCTCCCATTGAAATAACACAGGAGGCGAAAGATAATTTTCAAAAATGACTTTGAAGCGCTGTAACTTTAATATTCATCAAATAAACTAAACACTTAGTGTTCAAAAAGACAATTCAATTTTCTATATGAAAATATTTTTTGCTGAATCTTTTACTGAAAAGATATCCTGATTTCTGATTTGCCCTGAACCCTCCATTTCCCATTGGATTACATGAGATTGACGATTTTCAAAAATTCATCAAATGTATCATCAATTTTCGACCTATTGTAATTGAGGAAAAATTGAGAGAATTTGGAGGTATTGGAAATAAAGTCAAGTTACGTTTCCATCAATATCATAAGTTATTTCATCGCCGGTTAAGTAAATAAAAATTCAAACGTAAAGAGGCTTTAACACGTAGTACAATGGAGAAAAAAGGTTGCCAAACTTATGGAGGGGAGTGTAAGTTTACATGTATGTAATGATTTTATAGTCCCCGCCGCTACATTGTATAATTAAATTTCTGTTAAATTCAGAAATTAACCGATTATCTCTGAAGGAATACAAAAGGAAGTTCAACATTTTTAAGAATATAACAAGGCGGGCATGGATACCACGGGGGGATTTAGTTAGATTATTATCAGATGTTTGTATTGTTCACTTCTAAGGATGTTATTTTAGCAAGTAATGCAATCAGACGGCTTGTGTTCAATGGTGTTACTTATAATTAGTGCTGGGATGATTTTTAAATCCATGGGAAAGTAATATCTGAGATCAAGGCATTTGTTGAAATAAAATATTGAGATTTTTAATACCAATAACCCTTTCAATAATTACATCTAGCTTATTTGATGTGAGTTTTATCTACTGCTTCTTCTAGTATCTGGGTTCCTATTAAATTATGATGTAAAGTAAATAAGGTTTTTGACTTGTAATACGTAATGTACGTGTACTTGTTCAAAATCTTTATCCCCGATTAAAGCTTTAATGATCGCAAAATAATAAACAAATGAATCAAAATATTGAAAACTCAATATTACATGTCAAATGACAACTATTATTATGTGAAAATGTGAGTAAGATACAATCACTACATCTGCAAATACATGTACACATGTATGCAATATATGCGAGATCGCATTTAAACTTGATTGATTTAAATTGATTGGATGTCTGAAAAAGAGCTTTAATGATGTTTTGGTTAAATCATGGTAAATGGCTTTCGAAACATTTGATTGCAACACATATTTCAGTTTGGAACTAAATACTCAACCGGGCCGATGAATCGCAGCAAATGTGACCTAGGCATTAGCGAGGAAAATACATTTGACTCAATAATCCCTTGCTGAATCCCTATATAGATAAGATATATATCAAGGCCTACACAAATATTAAATAAGGGTTCCAACAAACACACACGATTTTATTGTTATTGATGAATATATCCCCCAGCTGTTGTTTTGAAATTTGGTTTGTCGACACTTTTTGATCGAAATATTAGCGTTAAATGAGCATTGTTGCACTGTGCACAGAAACCACTTCGCTGATTGAAATATTGTGAAAATCTGAAAAAGATACGTGCTGGATTAAAAAGGTTATGTTTATTTTACTCAGACTAAAATTTGAATCATTATTTTTCAAAATTTTACAGTGGATACCCTGTTTTATAGCGTATAAAATTGGATTATAAGGAGTGCGTGATCCTCATTTTAGAATTTCAAAAATTAATAATCGTGCATTTTGATGCGCTAAATATGAGATGGACATAGCCTATATTCATATCTGTTGACGAAAAATTGTAGAAAAATAGTATTTTGTTGCCAAGATATCAGGTTTTTAAAAGTAGGTACGCATGCTAAAGTGTAGTAAAATGCCGTGATGTAGGCTACAGTATCTGACGTCGTATCATTATGTTATAATTTTACAGCCAAATAATCTGGTAAAATTGACAAAAGATCATCGGATATTTCATTCAATAAATGAGGGGCGAAATGGGAAGGGGCCAATTGGGAAGGGGCGAGATGGGAATAAATGAGGGGCGAAATGAGAAGGGGCGAGATGGGAAGGGGCGAAATGGGAAAGGGGCAAAATCGGACTGAATGAGGGGCAAAATGGGAAGGGGCGAAATGGGAAAGGGGTGAAATGGGAAGGGGCGAAATGGAGAAGGGCGACATGGGAAGGAGCGAAATGGGAAGGGGGCAAAACGGGAAAGGGGTAAAATGGGAAGGGGGCAACACGGGAAAGGGGTAAAATGGCAAAGGGACAAAATGTGAAAGGGGCGAAATGGGAAAGAGGCCAATTGGTAAGGGGCGAAATGGGAATAAATGAGGGCCCAAATGGGAATAAACCGTCATTGATATTGTGATAATAACGTCCCTTATACCTATTTATTACAGGTCGTGTAGACCATTGTTGCCCGCTTTATAGCAAAAAAAACATTGACTTTTGCACGTTGGTGATGATGCGTCTTTTAATAGATCTCATATCTTAGAAGGGTATCAGTTAAAAAATATACTAGATGACCTAACATATTTTGCCATGCATTGCGCCTACTATTCATTTGGCAATTCAGTCGTCTTTTGAAAAAATAAATCTTCCAAATTTGTTGAGTTTTCTTGCAGAAATCGCCTAATCCCCTCCCCTCCATCCATTTTGTACGATCACCGGGCGTGGTGGTGGTGACAAATAAACTGCATGCGTTTGAAACAATTTTAAATCATGCAGTTTCTCACCATTCGGAGCACTTTATAAGTGATCTTAGGCCAAAGTAACAAATAACACAAAATCGAAAGAATCAAAATATTTGAAAATACGAACTATAAAACGTCAAATAGCAACAGACAAGGCCAATATAAAAATACCCTTAAACCTTACAAACAAATGATACCAAAACAACCAACCCGAATAAACCCACCAACTGAACAAAAACGACATCTCTATATCATGGTTCATTTCCAATGCAACGAAACGACAAAAAAATCATCTCATAATGGGAAAACAGCTCCCCGCATTCAAGTTAATATCTCAACAAAAATGATATTCTACAAACATAATACATACACCAACAGAAAGCTAACCAAGAACAAAACACAACCAACCAAACAAAATACAGCCAAACACGAACAAATTAACAACCTCCGAAATACATACAATATCAACATAAAACATACCTGACCATAAAGTACAAACAACGAACCAAACAACCAATCCTAATTTCAACAATGAACCGACCACACCCTGATACAGATTACCAATACGCATAGGCCTACACCCTCCAGATGAAATAAAAATACGGGAGAATCAAAATATTTGACAATACGGCGTACAAAAACTAGTCAAAACCTCAACTAAGAGACAATACCACGACCAAACACCCCCCCCCCCCCCTCCCGAGATTAACAGATAGGAGATATCAAACAACCATACACCAAATTGAACAATAAGCGACATGCACATTAAACTAACATACTTAACAACATTCGAATAATGGCATCATGTCAGAACGGGAAAACAGCTCCCTAAATTAAGTTAATATCTGAACAATAAGATGAGTTACCACCCTAATACACATACGAACACAAAACTTAGACACCAGACTTTGGTGCTTCCATTATTGATTACCCCTTGTATACTAAGAGAGAGGGTAGCACTTGCTGTAGTAATCGCACCCCCTAACCCTCCAGATTAGCGAACGATTAATAGATAAAATGTACTTAGCGAACTGACGAAACGGAATGGTATTCTCCGAAACATCTGCAAGGAGGTTTTTATAGCTTGAAGATGAGATAAAAGTGGGCTCGGTCTGTTTACAATTGTGACATGAAGGGCTATTGGCTCTATTGTCCCTTGTTGATTGAATAGGATATTACCCTAAAAGGCATCAGTGCAGTGCGCATTGCTCGTGTTTATGTCCACGGTTAGTAGTGTGAATGATGGCCCAGGAATGAAGATATCTGGGGCAATCGGTGCAGAACATAGAACTTAAAACAACAAGAGTTCGATACACAAAGTCCGGATCGGGGACCGATGTCATCTCACCAAATGAATCTGTATGTATAGTTTTACTTTTTTATCAAACTTTGAGGACCGGTTATTAAGTTATAGTTTAATAGAAAGCTTAACAGAACGTTAGTTATGCTGAACATGCTACTGTCTATTCGATTTGCATCGTATATACCACCTAAATCGCTCTATTTAAGAAATCGGAATACCTCGAAAGTTTAATCTCATCATATTACCTATATACAGGGTGTTCAGGAAATAAAGATGATAATGTCATAACTTTTTTATTTATTCATGGATTTCAATAAAATTTGCAGGGATTATAGTTTCAACATATTTAAACTTACTTTTGGAGTTTCAGCTTTAAGTGATTTGATTTTTCATTTCTGTGGTTGGCATAGCAACGCGAGTAGCGCTAAGGCGGGGCACATGGAATAACTGCAGTAGTTTCTGTGTTACATTTAGCATGGCAAACCGATTTTGACTCCATATTTAAAGCTTTCTTGGTGTATCTCCCTGATAAAATTCTTCTATTGTTTTGTTTTATGATATAAGAGTCAAATAAATGCTCAATGGGAATGCAGGCATTACATAGAAAGCGACCGGGATGCACTTTCTCTTCCACTTGGTGCAATTCCCCCTCCCATACTGCTGCCATAATCACTAAGGAAATTGATCAGCTGAGATTAGAGCAACTTCAGCATCCACCTTATTCACCCAACCTAGCGCCAAATGATTTATACTTCTTCGCTGAATCAAAACGGGACTTAAGAGGACATGCATTTGAGAATACCCATGCCATACGTTCACATGTATTAAACAGACTTCCGGAAATGAGTCAAGATGAATTCTGTGAAGTATTTGAAGAAGGTTCAAGAGGCAAATAGTTAGTGTCTAAAATGGAGGAAATTATGTAAAATAAATTGATAAATTGGCATAGAATTTCAGGCTTATAGTTATAACTATCTTTAAGCATGCATTTTAAGTTCTAAACATGATAGAATCTCTTTTTAAAACATTTAAAGCATGCAAATATACTGCAGTTATTCCACCTGCCCCGCCTTAGCGCTACTCGCGTTGCTATAACAACCACATAATCAACCAATCAAATCACCTGAAACTGAAACTCCAACAATAAGTTTAAATATGTTAAAACTATAATCTCTGAAACTTTCAATGCAATCCATGAACAAATAAAAAAGTTATGACATTATTATCTTTATTTCCTGAACACCCTGTATCTAAAACAAATTTTCTCTTTGCATGAACAATCAAACTTACATTTAAACTGAGTTGGTTTTCATAGATTTAACAAAATGCATTCTGATTCTCATTTCGCATCTTTGTATAGTGTCGCCACATCACTGATTTTCAATACTCAAATCATGCAGTTTTCAATTCCGAGCATTTTTCGAATGCTTATTTAGTCAAAAGCCCCCTCCCCCCATTTTGGCCAATGCTCCTCCTCTTGTTAAAAGTTCAAAATTGGCTAGGGGAAAGCCATGTATATTACCATATAAAATTAGATTATCGACCATGATTTTTTTCTTAGAAAATATTACTATTTTCCATTTATATTGTATATTATAGGTCCTGTATAGTGGTTGATATCTATTATGTTTAATCAATATATTATATCCAAAAAGCTTAAAATAATTCAATAGGTTCAGTGATTGCTTAAAAATGAGAGACGTTATTTGTCTTGCGTCAAGACTATGACCTCCCTCTTTCAGCAACACACCATTCATATCTTCGTGGGATGTGTGTGATGGGGGGGTCATAAGGGCTTGCAGCTAGACGAAGATGTTAAAGATATAAATTAGGTAAAAGACATGGACTGGTCAGCGAACGCTATATCTCCCTTAAAATAGCTGAACTAAATATTGTTTGTATGACTGTCACAGGTAGATGCATATTATAAGAGTTAATGCTAACAAATTCCATGCATAATTCAAAAGGATTTCCCAAGTAGTGATCTGTGATGAATAGACCCATTTGGCGTAATGTTGCGTAAAATTGAAAGATACCTGAAAGCGATTGAAGCGCACAGACCATTGTGTATATGGACATTTTGGCGAATGAATCATTACAACCAATTTAGATACCCTTTTCAATAATTTAATTTTCCTCATTTAAAAGAAATCTTCGCTGAGGGTGTTAAGGCCTGCTCAAGTAAATAGTTAGGTACAAAAGTCAGTCAAACGACCCTCCGTTTAGGTGCGGAAACTCACTTTTATCAATTGAGCCGAATTATCGCTAATAGCAGTAGTAAATCTTGTAAAATCTTGTATTATCTTGTAAAGTTTTAAGGGTCTTTAATTTGATATCAATCAGTTGTCTAACTCTTCCCCTTACTGCATAATTTGATTTTGTTTTTTATTATTTCTGAGGTTGGCAAAAATCAACATTTTGAAATTGCCATTTATCCATTCCCCTAACATTGGAACTTCTACAAATATTGTCAATTTAACAGCAATTTAACAGCCAAACAATAAACAATAACAATGACATATTGTAAACCAGTTTATTGTTTATTGTTCATATATAAAATACCTTGTTGGATCAAGATGAATACCTTTGATCAAGATGAATACCTTTGAATTTTTCCATATCCTTGAATGTTAATGTACACTGTGGTAACATGGTTATGACGATCCCCTTCTCCAAATTTTAGATGCATTTTTATTCTCCCCTTCCTCCAATCTTTTAATTGAATAAGGTTTACAACAATACCAACATTTTTTATTTACTTTTTATTTCACAGAAAATATGTTTAGCACCATTACAACATAATTAAAATCAGACAAGTTATAAAAATCGCAGAGGTGGTCCAAATGACCCCACATTCCTACTTATTGTTTTAGAAAAGGGTGCAGAAATAAGAGTTAATGAATAACCTGAAAATTTTGAAATTCTGCCCAATATAAATGTAAAAATTATGACCCATGCATAATGTTACACTACTTCGATTTCGGTAAGATAACAAAGGGATTTCCTCTAACATCCTGAACCACCTAGTATTACAAGGCAAATGCCATTAATTGTGAACCGCAAAGAACTGAAATTGATTTGCAATTGTTAGATGGTACGAGGGTTGGAACTAAGAAGTACGTATACAATGTATGTATCATGTAGAGCCACAGTGGCGGATCCAGAAGCTAACAAGGGGGTGAACATTTTTTTCTAAAATCCAAAAATTGAAATCTAAGGTCGGTGGTAGGAAGGGTCGGTCTTTTTCGTACACCTCATAACATTAATTTAGCATATAGTGTTGATACGATTCGACCCTATTAATCTCAAAGTTTCTTTAACTGACATTGATCTCTCAAATGTCCAGTTTGTAATGTACGTGCATGTACTTCAGCACTATTATTTGAAAATGCATACCATATTGAATTGATTGGTGGATAATTGTGAAAATCACCTGCATTATTTATTTTGAACTTTACATGTAGATCACAAAATGAAATACGTCGCGTAGTTAATGTTGATTGGCTACTGATGCAGAACTAAACATAATGTGTGTTCTCCCTACGTTGATGCTAATTGCGATTTCATCTTCATTCATTAAAAGGAGCTTAAAAGATTTAAATCAAACTTTTAGAGACTGAGAAATTAAATATTACGTTGCTTTGTCTTACACTTCTCTTCTTTCCGACACCATAACCCTAACTCCCATAACTCCTCCCTTCCGGCACCACGATCCCAACTCCAGGCCTGTCAACTTGGGAACACCTAACATGAGTGACTTGGAAATGTGGACACCTTGGTCCAAATCTGAACACCTTTATCCAAATTTTGAACACCTTGGTTTAAATTTTATTACATCTTGCCAAATTTTGAACACCTCAAATTTTTCTACAGAAATATTTTTGCTTGACAATTACCAGGTAAAATGCGTATTTGCGTGACATTTTCTGTCACGCAAAAATAACTGGCGAGACTTCAAATTCTTCAGCAAATGCGTGACAAATACGCAAATTGCGGGACAGTTGACAGGCCTGCAACTCCTATAACTCCTCCCTTTCGGCACTACAACCCTAATTCCCATAGCTCATCCCTTCCGGCACCATAACCTTAATAACTCCTCCCTTCCGGCTCGATAACTCTAACTCCTCGGTCTACAAAGTCAAAATTATTTTTGAAAAAACCTCGCCCCTGAAATAACACATAAGACGAAAAGGTATTTTAAGAATTACTTTGAAGGAAGGAATTGTATACTAAACTAGAATTTCCCGTTCTTGGAATTTCAACGAAGACTGACTGGTCGGTCTGAGGCTACCATTGGTCGGGTGGGTCGGACCTTTCCATACATCCTACATAATGTTTGAACCAAAGGTTTTGGGCCGATATAAAGATGGTGGCACCGATTCCAGTATTGTCTTTTTCTCCAAGGAGGATTGGCTCCCAGGATCGAACTTCGATATTTTCCAACAATGAAAACGTCCAAATGTTGTTATTTTCTGAAATTAAAACCGACTATAAATTCAAAATAAAAGATTCGAACCAATATCTTGATCATTTCTTGTGAGTTTTTCGTAAGTAAATAAGACCAAAATTCACGATTCAAATGTGAACAAAATGGCGGCTGTTTGAATTCGAATTTTGTATCACGACATGCCCATATATGGGACAGAATATCGATGTTGCACTCTGGGAGCCAATCCTCCTTGCATTTTCTCTAAATAAACACAGATCGATTACTATGCCATCTTTATTTAAAAATTATTTCTATCGATCCGAGCCTATTAGATATGGTTTGTACCGAGAATATAAACATGTCTTTTTGCTAATTGAAAGTGTAGAGGGCTGGAAGTAGTACACAAGTCTTTGAAACATATTTTTGAAATCCCAGTGGGACCTTTTTGCTTTTTGCCGATATATTCATTTAGAATATTAGTACTCTAAAAGTCCAAGATAGAGGTTGTTGTACCCTCTGAGCCTCTGCATTCGTTTGGTTTAACATCTTAAACGCCCTCGCATATAGTTGAGGACTGAACTGTGTGCTTAGGGTAAGATTTGGGTAAACATAAGTTCTCATCAATCAAATACAATAAGTTAACGATTAGAAATTATGATACTCATCGCATTTAGATCCTTTCTCCCAACAAAATCTGAAAATATAAACATAACACATGGTTAGAAAGTGAAATATAGGACTATAACGTAATATGTAGCGACCTGAAATGAGGATGTCCACCTTTGCCTATTTGCGTTTCCACGAATAAAACTGGCATATAATGACATAAAGCCAACCGCAAATCCCGATTAGTTAATCATTATAGGACCATAAACAAAGGGCATAGTAGAACCCGGTATTGCGAAAACATAGCAACAGGTCCTCTTATTTCCGTTTCTCTCGTCATATTCTGAGAAACTCACCGTCAATCATGCAATGCCGAGTGGAGAATGGCCTATGAGGAAGTTGACTTTATCCTTCCAATGGCACATTAACATAGCAAAATATCAATGTAAAAATCGTAACCGAAACTGTTCAAATAACTAATCCTGAGCAATGTGCGTCATCATACTCATCACATGTTTCCTGGTGTATATAAAATAAAACTTAGAAATAATGAAGACAGAATACGGACAGAAAAGGTTGAAATCTCGAGATATCCTGGGTAAGTGATTACAGACATCTATTGCCAGAAATGGTAAACTCACTGGAAGATAATACGAGAAGGATATACTTACTGGGAGGGAATACGAGAAGTACGCTTATATTGTAAATTGTAGCAAGCACATTTAGGCATGGGGAAGTGAAAATAAAAGGCCTAGAGTTCTATTAGTCACAGTGTCGAAATAAATTGAATTGGGATCATGATTTTCTTATTCTGTAATGCAAGATTCCCAATCAAAACAAATTAATTATTTCTATACAATATACAATATCTATACAATATTTCTATAAACAAATCTCAACATTTGAGGGACTTTCTTAGAACCATTAAACATGTTTAAAGGCCTAATTAGGCTCACAATTAGTGCGAAATGATTGTGAAAATGCTTGGATGTCAACCGTTGTTTATGACGCTTGACTAGAGTGCTCCGCGTTAACATATTTCGATTTCGATTGCTGGCATAATCACGATCTGCTATAATAGCGATCGACCTATCAGGATTATTCCGAAATAGCTGTCATCTCACTTATTATGAAACTTCATTCGGATCAGTGAAACGTTAATTACCATTCACAGTTGTAAGGAGATAAACTTAAACATATTATCTGCGTTTCAAAACAGAAGTTACCGGTAAACTCTTAAAGCAGTCACTGATCTCTCATTTAAATGAATTTCATTTCACATAGCACGAACGTGTTTCTGATATGGGCTTGAGATTATTCTCTCAATTCAGAAGTTGAATAGCTTGATTTGCCGTGGTATAAGTTATTTATATTGAAACACTTAAATTGATTCTAGATGTACTTACTATCTGACATCTTTACTTGTTCAAGCCATGTCGTATTTTACATACGTTTGTATATGCTCTGGATTAATCACAGATGTGTCGTTCATTTGCAGAAAAGGCGTAGCTTAAAGAGAGACCTCTTCAACAACAGAGGGAACATTTTGTTTGATATTATACTTCGAATTCAGGTGAGCATGTTTTGTATGTAAAGTCATTTCATATCATACACGCTGCACATAGGCGACACAAACCATAACTAGATCTCCTTGAATTTGCATTGGTGGCTAGTGTCTTTGATTTTTAGACAATAGAGAAATAGAGTCTTCATTACTCTGAAATGTTGCTAATTCTCGTTTTTTCATGAGATTTCAAGAGCTTTGCACTTTTAACCTCTAACGACTAACCATGTTTCCTTTATAATTGAATGTTTGAATTCAGTGAAAAGTTTTCCACAATGATAGCTTTGATTTATACAGTTATGTTATTTAAATTATTTTCCTTGACTTGAGCCAAATTCCCATTGTTGCAATGCTAAGATTCTTTAAAACGTTAGTATATTCGTTTGACAATCAAAAAATTTCATGATTAATAACAGCAGGTACATGTACATAAACAAGGTCATCACATAATATCATTCGAGTTTTAGACAGATTCACTTATATCATCACTTTTTGATAAATCATGAAATTAAGTGACTATTGCTAGCCTTTAACATTGAAGTGTATGACAGTCTGGCCCAAGCAATATGAAAAATGACAAGGGTGGCATCTATTTTTTCAACTTTATTCAGCTACTTTTTAGAATAAATAAACTATACTATTATTTTCATTGCATATTGTATACTCATTAATTAATCATACTTATTATGATTATAATTGTCTTGTCATTAATGAATGCAAGAAGAAATACTAGACCTGCTTCTCAATGAAATTGAAATCAAAAGTGAAAATTGAAACATTTGGATGCTCAAATCTAAACAATTTAGTTTCTTATTGAGGATGACCAACTCGCTTCTGGATATAAGGGGGAAATACTGTTAAAATATTTGAAGTGATTGGTAATAGAGATCAATTTTAAGATCAATATAGTTCGATATGATATCAAAGTTTCAAATCAAAGTGAGATTAAAATGTAGCTACTGTATATAGTATGTGCCAATTTATGTAACATCGATTGTGTGAATACTTTAACTTGGCTTTTCTGATCAT
Organism: Owenia fusiformis; assembly: GCA_903813345.2. NCBI lineage: Eukaryota > Metazoa > Annelida > Polychaeta > Sabellida > Oweniidae > Owenia > Owenia fusiformis. The sequence continues at coordinate 16,872 of CAIIXF020000114.1, forward strand.
TGTTTCTAATATCGAAATGTGTTAACGTTTCACATTCCCGATTGATTGAAATAATTTGAATGGACTTTGGACATCATTTGTCTCGGCGAGCTTGTCATAAAAATATTACACTGATCATCAAACAAATGTTTTATTTACACCTCTTAAATAATTGAAACTGAACAATAGTAAAACAATGACAGGTGGAGCAGTGTGAAGCCAGGGTTGTATATGTCTATAAGCCCAATAAGTTATTTCATCATTAAATATTGATTACAAATTGATGTTTTTTTCTCGTAGATACCGTCAACAGTACTCAATTTTTGAGAGTCCTTCTTGGAAGCGACCACAACAATTTTGCGAATAGAGGTTGATGGTAGTTTATCAATTAGTAATGACCAATAGAGTTAAGTTTCATTATCTGAAGAGGAAGTCATTTACGCACGTTATCAATGAATTCTGTTTATTCGCTTTCCAATATATAAAGGTACATGCTTTGAAGTTAGTAGATAAGTTGATTAACGTGCAATCAGCTGATCATTTCTTAAGTATATCCCGACCTCAGTAAGTCAAGGTCATCCTTCATTCAAAGGACTTCATTTATTCCTCAACCGGTAAATAGTCTGAAGATTGTAGTATCAGTTTATTTGGAATATCTGGGATGATCCCACTTCAATACACAGCTCTGTTGAATCGGGACGTCTCTTAATTACCGATAAAAAGATAACGAGAGTGGCATGCTAGTAATTTTGTATTTGGTACACTATGCCTCATTGGCCAATCACGCTACTCTTTGACTATTACAGAAAAGTTTATAGATTTGATACCGACCTTAACAATCTCAAATATAATGCGTTTTAGGAAATGAATGCATGAATAGCTAGTTATAAGCAGACTTGTAGTGTTGTCATATCTGGCCTAAAGAGTAATCTAAATTGAGTCTTGCAAGGGTAGCCACCAGCACACCTATGTTGTTGGTAAGTTAAGTATCTAAGCACACCAGAACAGGCTCCATTGTATTATATTTTTGGGGAATTCCAAACTAACATTAGGCAACAGCTGGATTCGTACTGTGTAATGTTGCATATCTGACACAAATATTGCGTTCATCAGAGGAATCTTTTCAACTAATTGAATAACACTTCGTTGAGCCGGGAGCCTTAGTGTTGAAATGGATTTGGGTGGAGATGTAAAGGCGAATCTATAGAAAACAAATGAATTGCTTTATATTGAATGGAGTGATTTGGGAGAACATAATGTCACGGTGACTAAAATGATTACGCTGATATCGAGTGGAGAATATTGAAAAGCAACAAAATTCACAAAGTTCGAGTATTTCTTGAAAGTCATGTTATTTACAACTTATGGCTACTTAATTCACAATTGGATGGCTACTTAAGGCTGTGTCTTGTCAACGGATATACAATAACATGTACACATATACACGTAACATATCAATGTGCCGATAGAAAAATACAAAACTTAATGACGCACAAACCTGGATATGGCAAGGTGTTTATTTTCTAAAACTAACAAAAGTAAGTGAAACGATTTCTACATCAGTTGCTTACTGTATATGGTCCGATAATAAAAAATTGTTTTCGTTATATAATTGTTATACTATTCTATTATATTAAATTAAATTCAACATCGACAACTATATATGTGATGGGATACGTAACATAAGTACTTAAATGTAAATATCGCTATGCAGAAATTGAAAGATCGTTGTGCTGTATTGTATAAAAACTTTCCCAGAGCAAAGGGAAAATAGAAATGCACCTTTTAACAAAAATGAAAAGTGCCACTGAAAAGATGCGCCAATTGCAAATTGTCAAGATATTTTATAATGAGGAAGGATGCTTAATTATGGTTTGCCCTATAGTAGCCTTTACCATGAACTACACAACATGGTAAGCAAAAACTGCAGCACCTGAGAATTCAACACTACGATTTACGAAATTATAGCAATGCGACAGTGGTATTTGGAACTATGATAATGGACAAGTCACATTAGCGTTCGAAATGTGAATATTAAGTTATTATATTTAGTTGTGTTAATGACGTAAATCAAGATTATTTCTACTCACATCTAGTCTATTGGATAATCACTTAAACTTATATCAAATTTGTGGGCATAACCGTTTGAGACTGTTAGAATTATTTGTCATAACCTTCTGAAAATATGACAATGGACATTTCCATTTTGAACTAGCAATGTTCAACCCCTTACACCCCAGTCACATTTCCTACGGCGACCTTGCGGTCTATCATTTCTGCGGCCAGTAGCTTTTCTACGCTCGCCGCAGAATTTCTGCGCTCTCATACTTTTGCAGTCACATTTCCCACGGCAGCCGCACGGTGAATTTTAAATTTCTATTGATAAATAATACTTTTTTTCATTTTATTTACATCGGGACAATTTATAAATGTTATTCATAGTGCTAGGATGTAATATCAAATGAAAAGTGATCGTGGAACATTGACAAATAATGATTCAATCTTGTTGAGCCAGTTGATTTCTACGGGGACCTCAGAAATGAACAAATATTATAACTCCGAGTTATGATTTCTACGCCCTCCCTGCGGCCTGTAAAAATCTGCATACGCCGTACGGAGGCCGCAAGGCGAGCGTAGTTTTTCTACGCTCGCCGCAGAAATTCACAGATTTAATTGATCTGCGGTCGACTTGCGGCCGCCGTGCGACAGATGTGACTGGGGTGTTACCATTTGAATCATTAACAATGGGCATTCTTCCTTGAAATTAAAATAATGGTCATTACCATTTGAATCATTAACAATGGGCATTCTTCCTTGAAATTAAAATAATGGTCATTACCATTTGAATCATTAACAATGGGCATTCTTCTTTGAAATTAAATAATTGTCATTACAATTTGAATCATAAACAGTGAACATTCTTCTTTGAAATTAAATAATGGTCATTACCATTTGAATCATTAACAATGGGCATTCTTCTTTGAAATTAAATAATTGTCATTACAATTTGAATCATTAACAGTGAACATTCTTCTTTGAAATTAAATAATGGTCATTACCATTTGAATCATTAACTATGGGCATTCTTCTTTGAAATTAAAATAATGGTCATTGACCTTTCAATGTGTCCGCTGTGGCCGATCTGCGCACGGTAAATAGAAATATCTTTCTTCAGACAACGTGTTACCTTATCATAATTTCTAAACATTGATTTAACTTCGTAAAATTGTACTATATTTCTAGAACCTGTCAAAGCGCCGCAGGCAGTTTATACAATTAACAAACCTAAGTAGTCTCTACAATCCTCAATAATATACATATATATCCCCAAAAAGAACTGTGGTAAGCCCGTCTGATGTAATGCGTTGCACAAAATAGAGAATTTACCTTTGTACCTTTAGTACATAAGAATGACAAAGATTGATAGTAGCCAGAAGTTCTCGAAGTTGAAATTGATATGAATTTTGGATATGAGTTGCCCTCTTTCTTTGCATATATACCTTTCCGCGTGCTAGTACGGTTAAGATATTATCGAAACACAGAACCCCGTAAAACCCCTCTTTAAATACCCTTTGCATTCGTTTGACTTCACTTCTTAAAAGAGAGTTTCGTCTTCTTGTAGTAGTTTAACTAGACTCACTTGATGCGAGTAGAAATAATCTTGATTTACGACATTAAATATTCAAAATTCAGTCGAAGTAATGTCATATTTGAAATCTATATTTAAAAGTACATCTAGATATATGGATTCGAATATTGTTTTTTCTTACCCCATGGTTTAAGTCAAATCTGAAGAATAACACATATCACCTTATGTTTAGTCTGTCTCGTGACTTTATGGATGATGACTGGGCGAACGGTTCGCGAGTCTCCACTTCAGGTTTATAATGATACTTCTAACATGGTTTTAGACTTTGTATCTCTGTGAAACCTGTCCCGTACCATCAATGTTTAAAGACGATTTAATTATCCAAATATCTCATTCATGCGATTCCCGGTTAAAGAGAAATTCGCACTTTTATGTCCGGAAAATGATGTGTGGGCGAATGAATCGAATTTCACGAAAGATGGGCGATTCAGGCAAAATATTGTCTTTATTTCACTCGAATCATTGAATAACTTCTAGTATAAAAACCTCATTAGTATATTCCGTATTTTACGTAATTTACACTCGAAAACAGAGCCAGAAACCCCTCCTTGGAGGAGCCCTGCACTGTGCAAAAAGCCAAATATAGTAGCGTATAAGTGGCAAACTATTTGTGAATATAGTTCAGTATGTCCTCACTATATTGTATTCAGTATGGGAAACAAACTATTCTTGCCTCAGAAGCGGAACATTTAGTATTGGTGGTATATACTCTACGATACTAAATATCGTTTGAACTATTCTCCGATTATTCTTAAGAGCCAGGAATAGTAGGATATAAGTACATAGAAAATATGTGTATAGTATGTATTACGTAATCCAAAAACAAACTATACGCCTCTTATACGCAAGGCTATATATTCTTTGATGTACCTTAATTTGCTTGGAGTTAATCCTATTTTATTTTTTAATAAAGCGCTAATGTAAACAAATAAAATCATGCATTTCACTTTAGAAAGCTTAATCAAACTTAATGTCTGAGATCTCATTTAAAATTTTATGATGTTGAAGTATATGATTTAAAATGAACTTTAAATGAATATTAAAAATGTAAGTCAATACAAAAAGTGGAATGAAAAATTTGGGTATATTTCAAATATAAATCGGTAAATGATTTATTTTCCGTTTTGAGTAAAATAAGCGCATATTAATTTGAAGTTTATTTTTAATCTTACCAAAAATCAGCAGCAATTTCGGTGTAGTTAAAATCAGGTAAAGCGTAGCGTGATATCTTTTTGTTCTTTGTCAGTTTTAAATTGAGACAATCCTGACTTTCCTATGACAAATTAGACCCCTGGTCAGGGACTGGGTTCAGAGGTTTAGAGTGAAGCCATCTGGAGGAAAATTAATTGTTGTATAATTATGTGGCAGAAGTTGATGCATTTTTAAATTTTAAAAAGAAAACAATATTCAAATGTATGAAATACAATAAAGAATCGGTATAAAATCCCTGGGATTAAATATTATGAAGGATGAGGGATTGCGCTTGGATCATGAGTATGTTTCAATATGAGACATAGTATGTGATGTGCTGTAGGTTCATCAGTATATTAAAAGGTTCAATTTGGCGCATTAGTATAGTTCAATTTGGCGCGTTATTTATGATGATCATAACGCCCAGAATTGAACTATGCTAACACGCCAAACTGAAATTTTTAATATACTATTGAATTGAGAGCACATCACATACTTTCCGGACACCCTGTAAGTCCCAAATTGAAACATACTCATGAGCCAAGTTTAACCTTTCAATGTAAGGATGTACTTTGAACATCATAAATAACGCGCCAAATTGAATTATGATTATGCGCCAAATTGAACTTTTTAATATACTGATGAACTTGGAGCACATCACATACTATGTCCCATTGAAACATACTCATGAGCCAAGTTTAACCTTTCAATGTAAGGATGTACTTTGAACATCATGAATAATGCGTCAAATTGAACTATGATAATGCGCCAAGTTGAACTTTTTTATATACTGACAAACTTAGAGCATATAACATACTATGTCCCAAATTGAAACATATTCATGAGCCAAGTTTAACCTTTCAATATAATGATGTATTTTGAACATCATAAATAACGCACCAAATTGAACTATACCAATGCGCCAAATTGAACTTTTCAATATACTGATGAACTTAGAGCATATCACAGACTATTCCCAAATTGAAACATACTCATAAGCCAATTTAACCTTTCAATACAAGGATGAACTTTGAACATAATAAATAGCGTGCCAAATTGATATAGACTAACGCGCCAAATTGAACTTTTTAAAATACTGATGTACTTGGAGCACATGACATACTATGCCCCAAATTGAAACATACTCATGAGCCAAGTTTAATCTTTCACTGTAAGGATGTACTTTGAACATAATAAATATCGCGCCAAATTGATTTATACTAACGCGCCAAATTTAACTTTTTAAAATACTGATGTACTTGGAGCACATGACATACTATGCCCCAAATTGAAACATGACTCATGAGCCAAGTTTAATCTTTCACTGTAAGGATGTACTTTGAACATCATAAATAATGCGCCAAATTGAACAATACTAATGCTCCAAATTGAACTTTTTAATATACTGATGTACCTGGAGCACATCACATACTATGTCTCAACTTGAAACATACTCATGAGCCTAGTTTAACCTTTCACTGTTTCTTTCAACATTTGGGTAATAACTGTGGATTAAAGGTGAAGAAAAGTCATTTATTAAAAATCAAAAAATTAACTTATCAATGAGTTAATCGATTAATTCCAAATTTTAACACAATATTAATCATAGCAAGAGGGACACTAAAGAATCAAATAAATTAGGAAAACTTAATTTGCAAATTATTATTTTTCTGTGGAAATCAGAACCATCGGCCGTAGATATTAATCCTTTAACTCATAACAAACGGATTAGTTATCAGTGAACAAAACTCATGTCATAGAAATTAAATACTTGGGGATTAAAGTTTTATTTATATTGCTCTGTCATGTCAATACATGTACAAGATGGTGAAAAACTGCATGATCTTGAAAGAATTGTTGGCCAAGGGGAGGGGTACGGGCCTGTATAAAATGCGTAATGTATTTAGCTGAATATTGAGCATTTCTGTGTCAAGACTATTTTTGTGGCGGACAAAGTGAATACAGGTGGTTGTGCCTGTGTAATATAAGAGGGGGATTTAAATGTCGTTTATTGTAACCTTGGTGTGACAGAGAAACAATAGAGTAAACATGTGAGGAAAACTTATTAATTAAGAATTAAAAAATTATTTTTCCAATGAATTGATCAATTGAATCCAAATTTTAACACAATGTTAATCATAACATGTGGGGTAATATACAATCAAATAAATATAAAAAAACTTAATTTGCAAATTTTTATGGAACTTAGAATCGTTGGCTGTAGGAAATTAATCCATTGACTCTAACAAACAGATTAGTTATCAGTGTTAACGAAACTCATTTTATATAAATTGAATAATTAGGGATTAAAGTCTTACTTATCATATTGCTCTGAGATACATGTAGCTGTATGTCCATACTGTATGTTATTTCCATCAGTTTGTTCTTCCATGCACCAATTTGCTCAAAACATAATCATCAATTTGTCAGATGAAACATTCGTAATAAATGTAAAATGCGCCCGTTTCTTTATTTGCATTATTACATTATCAACTAAACATACCAAATCTTGCACCTTTTGTATATGTATATATTGAAACGGAAAACAAAGAATGATTAATAAAACCAGCTGTTATAAACAGAAGTGGTCCAATTCTAATAGAAACAATTGTATTGCACGGGCTCAGATATCATATGGATAACAGAAAACACATGAATTGTGAAATGTGAAAGAATACAAGTTTTAACTTTGTTTTAATATGGCTTAATACTACTTGTATCATTTACATAATGCATGTTATTTCCTAATTTATTATAAGTTATTTGTCAGATGAAATCTGAGCATTATTTCTGGTATATTACAGGCTCGTAATAAGTTTGAGCTCAGGGGGACAATTTTCAAAACGTACCAAGGGGGTCAAAATTGATAATGTTGGCCAAAAATCACTTGACAGTGCTCAGATTGGTGAAAACTGTCTGATTCTGAAAGAATCTTGGCAAAGGGGTTGGGGATTCACATGAACCAAACGACCCTCCCCCATGGCCACAGACCTGTATCAAATGCGTAATGTATCGAGCTAAATACTTTTGCAATTTTGTGTTATAAACGTTTTGTGTGGTTTGCGAAGTGAATAGTTATGTTCGTTTGTGTCTGTGTAAGAGAGGGCTTTAAATGTTGTTTGTTGTATTAAACTTAATGTTACAGAGAAACAATGGAGTTAAATTGTGAGGAAACTCCATAATTAAAAATCAAGAAATTACTTCCCAATGAGTTAATCGATTGAATCCAAATTTTAACACAATGTTAATCATAGCACTAGGTACACTATAAATCAAATAAATATGAAAAACTCAATTTGTATTTTTTGTGGAAATTAGGGCCATAGGCTGTAGAAATTAATCCATTAAATCTAACAAACAGATTATTTATCAGGGTGAACAAAACTCAATTCATAGAAATTGAATACTTAGGGATTAAAGTTTTACTAATTACATTGCTCTGACATGTCAATACATGTATGTGAATGGTGAAAACTGCATTTCTTTAAAGAATTGTTGGCCAGGGGAAGGGGGTCCCTTAGGTACGGGCTTGTATAAAATGCGTAATATATTAACTGAATATTGAGCAGTTCCGTGTCATGACTGTTTTTGGTTGGCAAAGTGAATAGTACAGGTGGTTGTTCGTACCTGTGTAGTGTATGAGGGGGATTTAAATGTTGTTTGTTAAAAACCTGATGTGACAAAGAAACAATAGAGTAAAAATGTGAGGAAAACGCATTAATTAAGAATAAAAAATTAACTTTCCAATGGATTGATCGATTAAATCCAAAATTTAACACAATCTTAATCATAACTCGAGGGACATTATACAATCAAATAAATATGTAAAAACTTAATTTGCAAATAATTTTTTGAGAAATAAGAACCATCAGCTGTAGATATTAATCCTAACAAACGGATTAATTAGTGTGAATGAAACTCATTTCATAGGAATGGAATACTTAGGGATTAATGGCTCAAAAATAAACGCATATAATCCGGTTTTGATTGCAAGTGCCAACATATCATTGGCTCCTGACTAGAATATTATTCTATATTATATATTATATGGCATTATATGTTGTTCCCTTCAAATAATACAAAAATAATATTATTAAAGAAAAATTAAGTTGTAAAAATAGTTATTATTCCACTATAATACAGGAAATAACTGCCTACCATACAGGAAAATATTCTCTACTATTCCCTCTTATTGCAACTATATTAAACATTTTATTCTATATTATTTTTACTTCAATACCAAGTGAATTGAAAAATGTAACTTTCCACAGACTTAATGAAATGAATCCAAAATTTAACACAGTGTTAATTATAATTCGACTGTTATTGTCCAATTTAGTAAAAGTAAAAGATTAATTTATAAATGACTTTTTGATGGAAATTAGAACCCTCAGTTATAGAAATGACCAGATTAATCTGAACAAGCGAATTAATTAGCATTGAAAACAATTTACATTCAATGCTGGACTTTGCTTTTAATCTGTTAAAACAACAAACTCGGGAACTGAAGCTATTACGTAATATCGCGTATAAGACGCGTATAGTTTGTTTTGAGGTAGAATAAGAGAAGAATAAGTCAAGTATAGTTTGATATAGTCTGTTTTTATTTAATATAAGTTGTTTTTCACCGCATATAGTAGGTTTGATTCCTACTTTGAGGCGTATAAGTGGAAAATAGTTCAGTAAAGATATATACTCTGCAATGATATATGCAACTTATTTTAGTTTATATGGGCGTACCGGAGAGTATATCAGGACTTATATTAAAGTGTTCCGTTTTTAGAAATATGGGAGAAACTATTCTCGCCCATATTTTAGGTGAAATTCAAACTATATGGGGGTTATTCTAAAAAATAGTTTGCTATAGTACAAACTATATTTGGCTTTTTTCACAGTGCTGTGTTCTTTTTGTGTGCACAGGTACACAGACATACAGGTACACACCACAGCCTTTTATACGAGTCGTGAACCACTCAGTCAAACACCCAGAATTACATAAGGCACAAACAAACTTGTCTGAACCGGGAATCGAACCTGGGGCCAAGATACAGTATAGCGGTAACCTTGACTCTGCCACCGAGTCATAGCGGATGGACTAAGGCACAGCACAACTTACAAGACATTTTTAATACAGTGTTTATGTCTACATGTATTGACAATTAATGCTTAGATAATGCATGTAAGAAACCGCTTGCAGATTACAAACTTGAACCAAAAATGAATTATAATATTCAAATATTCAAATCCCACATGCCTTTCACAGACCCAAAAACCAATGCTCACTATCAAGGTGTCCAACCCAAACGCTCTTACATGCACGTCGGAGCGT
>CAIIXF020000115.1:0-27019 GCA_903813345.2 Owenia fusiformis
TGGCAGAATACTCAATAGACATTGGGATGGGAGCACGGGAAAGCACCATGCTCTTTTCAGTGATGGGTATCTCAAACCTGATTGGACGATTTGCGTATGGATTTATTGGAAATCATCCCTTGACCAATGATATACTTGGTTACTCATGTTCATTTTTTATATGTGGTGTAGTTACATTATTGGTACCATTCCTCACGCATTATGGAACGCTATTAGCGTACTCTGCCATATTTGGTTTCTGTTCTGCAGCATTTGGGATTCTTCTACCGGGAATTATATGTCAGTTTCTTGGATCTGAAGAGTTGGCTACAGGGTATGGTGTCCTGCTGACATTTGAAGCAGTTGGGACAATGCTCGGAGGCCCAGCTGCTGGATTCATGTATGATATGCTACTTTCATACAACACCTCCTTTTTCGTTGGAGGAGGAATCATAGTCATTAGCTCAATCTGTATGATAGTTCCGTATTTGCGTGGAAAACGACATGGCTTAAACACGTTAGAAGTAGTTAGTAATGAAAATGAAAATGAAAATATGTTGATGGAAAAAGGATCAAATAACGCTAGCACTTGATACATCAAGAAAATTCGAGAGACAAGAAATGAGTTCTATTACATTTACATATGCAAGAAACAAGTTTAAATAAAATTAACATTGTGTAAAGCGTCATGGAACATAAAAATTGAGGTTTGTCCATCCATATATCTGATTTTCCTTTCAGAGGATTTTTTTCAAAAGGAAAACTCTCCTCAAGTAAGGGGAGTTAATCTCAGATTAGAGAAACTTCAATTTTGTACCAATAATAAAATCTTTGGTCTATGATGTAGGGAACTTGCTTAAGCCTAAGCTACTTCCTTAAGAAATAGCTTGTAGACAATTGAGCGTAAATCAAAAGTAAAAGTAAAACGTCTTTTGGTTCAATAATATTTTCCTGAGAGTTTCTCCGTAATTCCGTAACCTTGAAAGTAAAAATTCAAAATATTTTGAGTTAAAATTTTGGAAAAATCTGCGGTTGCTTTTTAAAATTTTAAATAATTTCTAAATCAATTTCAAAAATCAAAAATTGATTTTATTTGATATATGTGCTTGATTTTGTGTTTGTCTCACTCTTGAACAGTAGAAACTTTATTAGAATTCCATGTTTCACTGTACATGTATTTTCACTGCTTTTCACTGGCTTTCTAGTTTGTTTAATTACTCTGCCAAATAACTATTCTGGTAGTCTAGAGAAACATAACTGATTTAGAATAAAACATATGGTAATATTATATGTATTATTTTGATATTAATAAATTTGGAAATAAGGAAACTCACTCAATAACCGAGTATAAACTATTGTTATTTTGATTGTCTAATATTTTAAACTAAACACCTGCTATGATATGAACAGTGGTTTCGTAAACACGAATGCAATGTTAGTTGCGTATAGTTAGTTGCGTATCTGACGATGCATTAAAAGGGTAAAAGGGTAGGAGGTCCTATTAATCTATGGTCGTACTCTCCATTGATTAATATGGAGTCCTCTTTCTCTTATTATCTTAAACACAATCAGGGCCAGTAAGGGCCTTTAAAAAGGGGACCATAATCCCTGGGGTAACATAATTTCTTTCACAGCGGCATAGTGCCAAGAACTGGACTAATATGGTGTAACTGTTATTCTTATATTTTAATTCATGTATTTTCCATACGGAAAAATGTTGAGCGTAACTAAATGGCTCTTTTAAAACAGTTTACAACATCGGAGAAAGGTTGGCCATGAGTATGTCAGTGAGGTGCAGACAAGTTGTTCATATAAATTGCAATTTAAAATCAATTTTCATTCAAACCAATGGTATAGAAATATTTAGAATGATACACATATATTGTACTTTTTTAATCCACCAACATTGCTTTGTGTATTTAGAAAAGGATTTATCAGAAAAAAAATTGATAACTTTTGAAGAAAATATGGCACTCTGAATCATGATATCACATTAATATTTAAAACAAGATAAAACTTATTTTCAACCTACGATAGATAGACACACAATTTTGCTTCATTTTGAAACATTAAAGCATATTGAAAGCACATTTAGATTATATTTGTTCGAGAAAAGATTTGACAATTTTTGAAAACAATATTTTGCCACCTGAATAACATTGCTGACTGATCATCGCAGGGGGGGGGGGGGGGGATCTTCTGGATCTTGAAGCCCTGTGATCGGAGGATGATGAGAAGAAAATGCTTATTAATGTGATACATTCAATTTTTATTGTCTGCTATTTTGTATCATATACATCTACTACATGGTAAAAATTACTGGCATATCATATTTTCACACAGTTAAAGCATTTGAATTCCTCCTCAAATGGAATACATGCATCACATTTTGTGTATTCATCCCTCCTTGTCTGTGAACAGTTCCAACACTTATTCTTACAGTTCCAACGCTTATTCTTACTTCTACCCAATCTACATCTTTTACAGAAATAGCCACTCCATTCTGAAAAACCCAAATCTTAAGATTGAGTATAGTGTCTTGTGATATTACAAAGATGAGTCTTTAAGTTTAAGTCACAGATAGGTGTCTCTAGTTATATTTTTACGATTACTTGATAATTTTAGTGAAAATATCTTACTTTTGGGACATTCAGATCGTGGCAAGTTGTCGTAATAGCCGCCCTCTGGAAAGCTTGAATGTTTCGGATCTGGTGTATAAGTCCTTCCCTCTGTGCCTGATCTACCAATCTGAAATGTGAATGATTTGAATGAATAAAGAATGATAAGAAAAAGTCATTGTACATTATGCACATATGTACATATATGGAAAAATCCCCAAAAATGAAATAGCATGTTATATTGCATTAGTCTTTTTAAATCAGCGCTCTTTGCTTTCCTAACATTATATATAGGTCGTTACCTTGATTGGAGTCCCATCCTTTTGCCAGTAGTAAAAATTATAAGCCCTGTAACTCTCCCGATCACGAATTGCAACATCTTGGCCTACAATGTACAACTTTGGAAATTTTTACTGTACTCTAAAATGAATATTGCTTTATATCATGGCATAAAACAGAAGGAGTCCGCTAAATAAGAAATTTGCATTTTAAATTTTAAAAGTGCCTAGCTGTTGTCAAGCTCCACCCACTTATTTTATGACTGATATTCCAATTTAGGTGTTGGTGTTAGTGGTAAGTGATTGGCATCTGCTACAAATTGCTTCATTTTAATTACTATTTGGAGGAAGTGACATTTTGACAGAAATGATATTAAATGTCATATACCATCAATGCCCGTGAAGCACATGTTGTCCAAAGCTTCTGTAAATTCCACTCCAAATGCAGTACCAAAGTCAACACATACAGCTGTGGCGTTTCTGCCACACTTCTCTTTAAATCTCTCAGTTGTAGCTTTGCCGAGCGCAAAAACGGCATTTATTACCTGCAGTACGAATGTGTCTTGGCTATATGTCGGAAGATCTGTTAAAATCATGTAAGTTGAACAGTTGTTATCACAATTGAACTTTTCTTTGAAGTACAAGTCAGTGTGAACACTTCGGGAAGAAGGTTTACCAAATCTGCAGAAAAAAGTAAACCAATATTGAAGTACATATGTGCAGAATAGGTTTTTATGATTATTGATTTGTCCACAATCTTGCCCGAGCTTTAACATAATAATTATATCAAATGCCTGGTCGCCTGTTCTCCACAAGGGACTAAAGTTATTGTACATTAGTATTTTTTATTTTCACTTTATTATGTTACTCTATGTTAAAGTACATACTTTAATGAACCTAAAATTGATATCTCACCTAAGTTTTGACATATGCACATTAAAACGTTTGACAGGTTCTCCATACAGACCTATTGATATTGAGCCTTTGGCTGCCTTTTCATAACCTTGAACAAAACTTTCAGTTCTTCCCCATCCCTCTGCCCCAATCAATATGAGACCTGCAAGTTATAGACATATACATCAACATTTGAAGGTTTTTTATTCATGTGAAAATAATAATTTTTTACTCATTAATAAAAATGAATAAACAATTCGATAATTCAGTAGTTTTCCAAGTAATTTCAAGTGCTTATACCGAATATAGCCAAAAGGTGGCACTGATGAATGGGAGGGCAGTCTGAGGGTTGGTATGTACCAGATGAATTTTATTTAAACATTTAAGAAATGAACTAACGTTTTCCCTTTGGATTTCGAAGGTATTTTTCCTTGGTTTCTAGTAATGCTCTTACATGGAAATTTGATGCCAAATGCAAAACGATATCAGTCTTGGAGGTGGTGTTTATAATAGCTGAAATTATTTGTTCGTAGTGATACATCCGCCGTGTGACCTGAAAATGAGTAATACATGTTTTAAATTGTTTAAGTTCTGCAGGATTACCTTTTGAGGTATGTTCACATGTTTGTATATCTTTATGGCTTCCCCATGTTATTTTCAGGTACATATAACTCATTTTATGCATGGTCTTCATTTCTATTGCACTTTGAAATAGGGCTATACGTCGTCGTCTTGTGCCGACTGAAGGGGATCTGGGCAGGCGGGCGCCACATAAACCAAATCTTGTCATCAGGATCGCCACTTACCTGTTCAACTTGACGTTTTACAGATGAAAGCGCAGACTACTGCCAAGATCTGATTAGGTTTAGAGCGTGCTGGGTAAATTACTTAGTGGCCATTTTGAATTTGTCCAAAAAACACTTAACATTTTACAGATACAAAACCTAACCTGATTAGGTTTTGGGCATGCTGGGTAAATTACATGTCGACCATTTTGGTCTACAAAGTGTGATATTTATCATTGTGTATCTAGGCTTATCTTGTTTAGTTTTAGATAAAGAGGGTTATTAGATGTTTTAATATATAAATAGGAGGAAATTCAGTGATCTACATTTTTGTAAAAATTCTAAAAGTTCTTACATTGTAGAAGAGTATTTACCGTCAAGCATGCAAAAAAGATGTAGACAATCAGGACAGAAAAAATCAACATACAGGATTATCTGTTAAAACATAGAAAATTTCACTTACATCTAACATGTGGGTAGAGGATATGCACCTCCCTTGTTCTTCCTTTTCAAATGTTCCTTTGAATGAATTGGCCAAGTCTCTGGCATACGATGACTCATCTTCAACAATAACATGAACATTGGGCCAACCAAGACTCATGAAAAATGCTGCAAAAGCAGGCCCCTACAAATACATAAAAATGATAATGTTTATGATCTCTTAGATAAAAAGGCATCCATTTACATTTTTTTTATTTATTGAATAGAAAATATTCTGGTATTTCGGAGCATGCTATTTTACCAAGATATATCTTGAATTTTGCAAAACTGATTTTTAGCTTAAAATCTGCTAAATCTCTGAGAAGATAAAGTTATTGAAAAAACAGAATTTAATACGCTTCCAAAGATCATTTTCCATAATACGTAAAGACATTTAGTACAAAATTGCTCTAGGCAATCTTGGCTTCAGGGAATATTCCTCTTGAAAGATGCACAAGTACCCACAACAGTAGAATTAAATATGTGTATAATGCATCTTGATAATGTGTCTACTTCTCTACTTGTGCAACCAATGGCTTACCACAGCATGTATCTGGCACCTTGTTCAGCAGAAAATTGATGGATACTATCTCAGAGCAAAAATCAATTAAATTTCCTACCTGCTTACTGTCCGATGGTACAGTTCTGACAACATACGGGAACCTAGTTCTATCACTTAACTGAGGGCTCGTAGCAAATGGAGCCACTAAAGCTGTCTTTGTAGTCTTCAAATATTCTGCAACTTTCATAGTTTTGTCACTGGTTTCGGAAGCAACAAATCCAACAACTTGATCAGGGCCAATACGGACACCAGTTGAATCATGGACCAACAGATCACCTTCGTAAAATTCTCTAATTACTTTCAGTCCATGTTCTGCTGATGAACAGTCATCCATAAAAATTGCACCAATTTTGACACCTAGGTCTTCAAACTGACCTCGATGCCTGTTTATATGTTTAAGAGCAAGGTCAACAGCTTCCATATATTGGAAATGTCTTAATGTAATGTCTTTGCACCCATTCTCTGTGAGACCAAACATTACCATGATGTACAAATCACCATCTATGACATGATGAGAAGGATATGGTAGAGATGT
The DNA here is from genome assembly GCA_903813345.2 of Owenia fusiformis. Lineage (NCBI taxonomy): Eukaryota > Metazoa > Annelida > Polychaeta > Sabellida > Oweniidae > Owenia > Owenia fusiformis. The sequence continues at coordinate 6,132 of CAIIXF020000115.1, forward strand.
GTCCGCAATCATGGCCAATGACAAAATTGCCAATACTTTAGTGAGAGTGGATCTCCTCATAGTTTTCCTATTAGAGAAATGAAAATATGATTATTTAACATGTTTGCATAAAAGGTGTAATCAGTAGAGGTGTCACACCGACCCGAAGTTGACCCAAATCTTTGGTCACAAGGCTCGGGTTGGGTTAGAAACAACAAGTGTCCAATTTCGCGTCAGGTCAGAACACACGTAAAAGGTACTGTTTTTCACAACCTAAACGTGAACGTAAGTGATGCATTTGTATGGGCGATTGGCCATACGTATGGGTTTGCGTTTCGATTTTACATGCTAGATTGTTTGCTGCAATTTTCCTGAATTCATACTAGTATTCAGCATTAAAGTGTACTTAATTTCCCTGATTTGATTTGATTTAATTTCATTGTTAAGGAAATAAGTGAAGACAAGATAAGCTTTCCAATGGTATGCTGAATGAGTGACAAACTGTTCTAAATCAAAATGGAACACCGTAACCAGTTAGACCAGATGTGGAAATCTTTATAGTTTCTTATTAAAGTTCGGTGTTACACTTCCTTTCTCAGTTCCCAAAGATAATCTACTTTTCTAGCATTTATATGAGATTAAATAAATTCATTTGTTCCTTTTACAATCATACTTCAAACACTAAACCTCAGAAACTTTTGAGCCTGATTCATAAAGTGTGACCAATTAATACCGATACTGACCAGACTTACCCGTGTATCCTTTATAGAAGATATGGTTGAATTGGCCTTTATTTTGTTCCTGATAAACTGCGTTCTAATGAATGCTCATATCATTATGTTGCTTTCCCCAGGATGCGCCTGTCGACAAATACAGGATGGGCCAAAAATGTGCAGATATTCTTTTCTTTGCATGGAATTTTTTATGCTAAGATTTTTGACAGAAGTGCAGAGTTTTGAAAAGACTTGGCAAAAGACGGATGTCGAGATAATAAATGTATTCTGGCGTATCTGTTTCACCGTGGTATTCGTCAAGACTCATGCAAAAGGACCAGATATATTATTCAACCTGCCAGAGAGACATTTAGTTAGGGTGTTTATTATATTTTGAAGTTATAAATTGTATATTACAAATATCATGTGAGACAAATTATTAAGATAAAAGAAAAAATGATTCAGCATCAAAAAAACGTGATTGGGATAATCTGCCCGTATATTGAAAACTATTCTGAGATAATATTTGTGGTAAAAAAGATTAGCCAAGTGCTAACTTGAGCCTACATTTTTCATGTTTTAAATTTATTTATTTTTATATTTATTTCTCATATCATCCCTTATAGGGTATATTAAGTATGCAAACTTAACTTAAAATATAACATTTATAAATGCCACAAATTAAAGAAGTTGTTATTTATAAATGCATGAAATAAGGCAATATTCATCCAAGTTTTTACCTGACTCATTCAAATATAGATATGATTGTGCTTTGTTGGGATTGATTGTATAATTTGATTGCTGCATCACTTGCAAAAATATGTCTAAAGTCCATGTATTTTCAAAAAGGTAAAGCAAAATAAACAATATGGATCTTTTTCAGCATCACCCTGTATAATATTTATGCAATGAACAGAATACAGTTTGTATTGACATTTTTATATTTCAGTGATGTTTATTTATCATGCTTCATTTATTTTTTGTAGATAAATTGCACATAAGTTCGCTCAACTACCAAGCAAATAAAGGTAGACTGTAAACTATGTAAATCTTCTAAAACGTTTAAATCTTATACATCTCGTAAAAATACATGTTTTAAATTTATCATATTAAGTTAAAATGGTGAAAAAACATTGAAAATGTTGAATATATTATTTAAAGGAACATATAGGAAAAAATGTTGCTGTTTGTTTTATTATTATATTTAGTTGTGAAACAACTATATTGTAGTATTGAATCGCCAATTCTTCATAAAATGGCACATCCCTATCCGATCTGTAGATAAAAGCCTGTCTTTAAAATCGATGTGTGGATGTTCCCAAAACATTTCTGCTATGTTCTGTTTGGATTGAAAACAGATGAGATGGGCTTCCAGTATTAGCCTGCGTTATGATTTATAAATTGCCTGAAATAACTTAATATAGAATAATCGTATTAGGTCACCATACTCAGTAAGGTCTGTACTATACAGTATACGCGTGGTGGCTTTAATACAGTTTTTTTTAATTTCCAAGATCCAGGAAAAAGATCCAGGATCTGATATGCACATATCACATTTATCAACCTTTTCTGCCTAACAAAATATTATATGTTGTTTTTTTTATTGAAAAGGTAAAAGATACACCAAAGAGCGCACCCCTCGTTACTTTGACCTACTTTTGACCCCATTTGACCTACTTTTTTAGGTTTTAATAGACCGTCGTTGAAAGTTTTGAATGACCTGCAATATGGTACCTTAATTTTTACTTAGCACTTTAACTTTGGAAACGCCAGGGGGTCATCTGACGGTCTGGCCCTGTTGACCCTGCCTGTTAGTGTTATGATATTTTTGACTACAATGACAAATGAGTAAAATAGTTTTTAAGTCATGAAAAGTAAAAAATCTTTCCAGTTTCAAGCCTCGTGTACATGTACACATCGTTTACGACCCGGTGTGAAAGAAATGATGGCCCCCCGGGATTATGGTCCCCTTTCTTAACGGCCCTTGCCCTGATTCAATTACCGGCTGCCGATTGACTGTATATTTGCCCGCTATTTTATCTTAAAAATATTGACAGTGCAGGTATTCATACCATTCGTATTTAAATGAGTTGACTTCAAATGATAAAATATGGCAATTGAATATATGAATACTAGATGAGCCTTACCTGAATCCAACAATGCTATTCTTCTAGTGAAATGAATATTTAGGGCTTTAAACTGATATTTTGTGGATTGTGATGACCCTTGACTTTAATTTACATCTCTCAAATCAATTTAATGCATGTGCCCGTTCGGAATGCTTTACCTCTATGTGGGTCTGGGGAATGCCATCTATACACATGACTCGGCGTTATCAAAAAAGGATAATTTGTTTAAAAATTATATTCAACGTTTTCCTCTAGTATAATTCTTACAATGTGAAAGCAAACACTGCTCGTGGAGAATTCTTCTAGTGAATAACTAAAAAAGCCAAATTGCTCACAAGGAATATGTAGATAAATCAGAAAAATAAATATTTACCCAATATTTTCCTTTACACTAAGGCTTATGCCGTGGTCTCATTTGTTCCAATTTCCAGTACCGGTGCCCGGCCGATAAGTATATTTTGTTCAAAACTGAATACAACTAAATGTTACCCAGGCAAAAGAGAAACAGTGAAATCTGTAGAGTGGAACATCTGTAGAAGTGGGAACACCTCTGTTAGTTGAACACTTCAGTCTCAGGATCAAATGACTTAATAATGTTAAATGAACCTCAATAACAGAATAAGTGGAACACATTCCAAGTGAAAAAAATATTTTAGAGGTACCAAAGGTGTTCCACTTGGACATGTTTTAGTGTACTCCATTAGCAGGATAAAACTAGGTTTCAATAAAATATAGAAAATGTATTTATTTTGTAAATAGAGATAGTAGCCCGGACAAAATTGTTCAATGGTCACTTTTTCTTTAATAACTTTTTTAATTTTCAGTATTATCAAAATCTGATTACATACTTGAAACTAAGTAAAACTAGAGTAAAAGGTGGCAGCATGACCTTTTAGGCCTATGACGATCTTTAAATATTAACTCTCAACTGAACATTCAAATTCACGAAATATGCTGCCATTTTGAACAAATATGAGGCAAAATGGTGAATTATGTATTTGCGTCACTCATACTATGAATGCCTCAAATATCAACAAATTAAGAGATGTTCCTTAAATATTTTTTGTATGTCAGAACTTCACTCTAGTTTTCAAGTATGTAATCAGATTTTGATAATATAGAAAATGCAGATTGATTTATGTTGTTAAATATTATATTTATGAATACTGTAACGACCCATCAGCCTATCTATTATTTTCAATGGCTTATATCTGGTCCGATGTGCCGTTACTGAGCCTTCTTATTGCATTGCTTTAGTCAAAATAACTAACAATTTCATTGTTCACCAGTATGGAGTTTTACTGTATTATATATGTCCTGTACTTGCATGTATTCTTTGGCCAACGCCTACATAGCGCCAATGCTAGTTTTGTTTACAGTTAATGCAGAGTGCATCTGTACTTTGCTGACTGAGACTGTAGTGACAAGGTATCGCCTTGTGAATTGTACGAATTTTGTATGTTAACTTTTGTAAGAGTCACCATGAGTCATAGGCTGTGTAGCCTGTCCACTACTTCAGTGTCTGCAGTTACTCAGCTTAAGGATATAGTTCCATTGTTAATCTTGCCTTGTTGTGATTATTTTGACCTTTGTACGCTATTTAGTGTGTCTAATTTATTAAATACATGTTTATATATATGTACATAACTTTACTGTGCTTCGAATTGTCTTATTTTAAAATGTAATTCATCTTGTTATGTGAGTAGTGATATGTAATCGTGTTGTGTGATCAGTCTCTTGGAAATCTCAAAATGGTGGAAAACAGGTTGCTCATTTCTCTTCAACTACATTGGATTTATAGCAGTTTCCGTTCGTTAATCGGGGTGAATGGTGTTCTAAGGTAATTATGAAGTAGTTATTTAATTGGTCAAGAAGTTTCAACGCATTTCATTAACTGATTCAGTTGTTATTCAGAGTCAAACTTTTGATGTAATTTCCATGTAACTTTGAGTTCAAATCATGTCTTTTCTTGTCAAAATCTACCTCTAATTACGGTAATTATGCTTAATTGTTAGTGTTAATTATACCCACTATACCGGTAGAACATGTATTGGTACCAGGGTCCCGTTTTGGAGTGAGTTTTGGGGTGATTCAGGCCATCCCAATGTACTGTAATGGAAGCTGCATGTGGCTGTCAGGTTGCTAGCCAAATGTAGCTAGGCTCTAGTTGGAGCCATTTGCAGCCATGTAGGAGTTGCGTGGTATTTGGGTATATTTTACACTATATAAGTCAGATCTTATTCTTTATGTAACATAACTTGTATTAATGAATGATTTCCAATTGAAATAGAATTAATTAATGTTAATCTTTAATTGCTTTTATTATGTTGATTTATTGTGTTGGTGAGATTAACACTTATACATACACCCCCCCCCCACTAACATTGACTATTAACACGGACTGTGACATTTAGACTTCCCCTAATCAACGCCCCCCCCCCTCCCTCAGTCACACTGGCTATTTTGCTGTATGTGACTAGTCCCTCACCCCCTCACATTCCCACTTTCCCAGATACGAGCTACAGGTGGCTACACAATTGGTGTGTGAATATAGGTGATCAGGCTGACCCCCCCCCTTGGCTACATTAGGCTGCAACCCTATAGTCACTAGTTAGGTGTCCCATACCAGCCTTGGTCCGGGGCTACATTGGGCTGCAACCCTATATTAACTAGTGAGGTGTCCCATACCACTGTTGGTCCGGGGCTACATTAGGCTGCAACCCTATAGTAACTAGTGAGGTGTCCGATACCACCCTATAACCGGGGCTACATCAGGCTGCAACCCTATATTAACTAGTGAGGTGTCCCATACCACCCTTGGTCCGAGGCTACATTAGGCTACAACCCTAAAGTAACTAGTTAGGAGTCCCATATCACCCTTGGTCCGAGGCTACATTGGGCTGCAACCCTATATTAACTAATGAGGTGTCCCATACCACCGTTGGTCCGGGGCTACATTAGGCTGCAACCCTATAGTAACTAGTGAGGTGTCCAATACCACCCTATAACCGGGGCTACATCAGGCTGCAACCCTATATTAACTAGTGAGGTGTCCCATACCACCCTTGGTCCGAGGCTACATTAGGCTACAACCCTAAAGTAACTAGTTAGGAGTCCCATATCACCCTTGGTCCGAGGCTACATTGGGCTGCAACCCTATATTAACTAATGAGGTGTCCCATACCACCGTTGGTCCGGGGCTACATTAGGCTGCAACCCTATATTGACTAGTGAGGTGACCAATACCACCCTATACCCGGGGCTACATTAGGCTGCAACCCTATATTGACTAGTGAGGTGTCCCATACCACCCTATACCCGGGGCTACATTGGGCTGCAACCCTATATTGACTAGTAGGGTCCCCATACCACCGTATACCCGGGGCTACATTAGGCTGCAACCCTATACTAACTAGTAGGGTCCCCATACCACCCTATACCCGGGGCTACATTGGGCTACACCCCTCTGGTATCAAGTGAGGTGACCAATACCATTTCTCATCCTTGACTACACATAGTTATAACCCCAATGTATGTAGCAGGATGATCCTATTGACTTATCCTTACTGACTACATGTGACTTTACTCTCACATATTAATGCGGACTTAATACAGACTTATAAACCCACATGTAATTGTTTTATTATTAAATGATAATTTTGAAATGATACTGCTTTGGGAATAAGATAACAGTCTGGGACTGTGTTATGCCAAGGCCATGCTACACTTGTATGGCAGATACATGGCCCACGATTGTTACACTGGTGGCAGCGTCGGGATTTAATTATTACCTAATAATTAGACCCACTTTATGTTTTTATTAAATATTCTAAAGAAGTATTGTTTTGAGTTGTTTTATGGTGTCAACTTTTTGTTTGATGCTAATTTAATCTTATTTTCCACACTGGTGCGTGTGGATGGCCATTTTGAGATTTTCAGAGACCCAGTCCTTGTAGCATTCCACAGGACTGTTTCGATTTAGGTTGGTGAAGTGGCCCGTTGTTCTACTTCAAAGTGTAAAGTGGTACGTATCTTTACCACAGACCCTCTGGTTTGGTATGTAGATGGGACCTAACATACAAACATATCAAATCTTCCCAAGCCAAAATTGTAGATCCTAGTTGTAAAACCCTGTCTTATCATGACTCACTGGAACATCTAGCAGTGTCATGTCTTGAAAGCACATACATTATGCATGTGTTGGTGTGGATGTCCCCTGTACCCTGTTCCCGTCCTGTTAGTGAGTTTCCTTCGATGATGGTCGTGCTGGGCATGATTATAATTGAGAGATAGCTTGGGTAGACGTACCTATACAGTGACCCGAATATGCCCCTCCCCCTTACATTCCACTTGCCCGAAATGTGTGTGATGGTACGATCCTCTTGTGCTTTCCTGATTGATGAGGAAAAGTTGTGCCATATCTCCCTACAACTGGAGATCTCCATAGCCCTATCAGAACGTCTGGTATACTTTTTCTTTTGCCTACTCCAACAAAAGATCCCTGCAAAACCTGTCCGACTATTATAGAGCCATTGACTTGGGTAGGGTGGTCCAGGAAGCCCCTGCCCAGTGATCCTACTACTAACCAGTCCCAACATATTTGTGTGCACCTGTCCCATATCGTATATAGGTGACTAGGAAAGTTGTATATTGGGAAATAGTCATTATATGACTGATAATGGGAGAAGCGATAATGGAATGTCTGAAGGATGACCTAATTGGTCTGATCAAGTCCAACAGGCAAACCTATGCAACTTTGTAGAAGTAGGTCACCATGCATACAACCATCTTATGTGTCAATGGTGGTCCCTTTCATTGAACTGATTTGGGATCTGTTATTTATACGGTCTGATAGATATTTGAGCTACTGCCTCGATATTGGCAAGTGGTATTGCCAAGAATAGTTACCAAAATGTTGATAGTGGACTGTCAGCAGAAGTGAGCATGTCTGGCCATAGCTTTTGCTGGCGTCAATCAGCTTTTGTTCCAAGGAGGGCTGATTGTCACAAGTCCCCTATGTGGAGTGTTATCAGTCAACAATCCATGTACCATCTGATGTGGCTGACATTTACCACATATGTATTTTGCATTTACTACGAGAGTAAATGTCATTTGCTATGTGTGTACCTGTATCCTTGGCGACTTATATTTCCTGAGAAGCCGCGGGGTTGTTGTGTTTCTTAAGAGTGGAACCCTAATTATAGCTAGATGGTTTGAGTGGCCTGTGCTACCTGTTGTCCCTACTGTCTCTGATTGCCAATATCATGTAAATATTGATCAATATTGACACATTGAATAAAGCTTCCATTAGCGTTCCCCCCCTTTAGTGATGTTGATACCTCCACACGGGAAGATGGTTCCCATAGATCCGAAGAGTTGCTAAATGAACCCCAAGTTTACATCTCTGATAATGATGGCGTCAGGATAATGTACAGTCTCTGGTGCCTCATTGATTTATCATTTCCATTATTGATTACCAACTGAAGTAATGAGAAAAGACTGTCTACCCAAACTGTTACCTTGTTGCCCTAGTAGATGACCTAGGCTCAACCGTTACACAATTGGAGTAATTGTGAACGTAATGTTTGAGGCAGAGTTCCCTTGTACATAGTGTATATAATTGTGATGGTGCCGAAAGCTGTCAGTAAAACAGTGCACCAACTGTAAAATGTTATCTCCATCCCTCAATGGTCCCTAAATGCCGAACTCCAGCAATGTCACTCAGCTGTAGCCTATTTTGTCTTGTCCCACAGTCTTAAGGTAGGCGGACATTGAATGTGTGTGGTTACCATGGTTGATGATCCCTTGAGCTATTATAGATATGAATGTCTATGTAGCGTGTCTCGTACAAGAGACTTATTCGTTGGCTGGCCATTGGAGGAAGTTGTAGCTATTGTAGATTGGAACATCTGCATAGCAATGATACGAGAGGAGTTTCACTTCCAGGCTTAGAGATGTCGACCACAAGCCAACAATATAGAGAGAACATTCTGTAACCATACACCAAGGATTATTGGAGAAGCTTACTACATATATTTGATCTTCATACTGTATTTGATGTGCCATATATGAACTTATGACTCTCTCTGTTATACAGAGATGTTACTATGCTACGCAGTGTTCTGGATATGACAAGTGCCAACTTAGTATAAAATGACTAAACATTCATTGGAATTTTAAGAAGGACACAATCTTAATGACTATAACTACAAAGTACATGTGCTATCCTGAACTCTTGATATTAATATAAATGTGATTTCTTCATTATGTACCTTTGAGATCATATATTCACATTGAATTACATACGTATGTATATTTTTGATTATCTTTTAATTATTTTGTAATAATTGTGTAAAAGTTCGGGACGAACTTATTTCAAAGAAGGGGGCAGTGTAACGACCCATCAGCCTATCTATTATTTTCAATGGCTTATATCTGGTCCGATGTGCCGTTACTGAGCCTTCTTATTGCATTGCTTTAGTCAAAATAACTAACAATTTCATTGTTCACCAGTATGGAGTTTTACTGTATTATATATGTCCTGTACTTGCATGTATTCTTTGGCCAACGCCTACATAGCGCCAATGCTAGTTTTGTTTACAGTTAATGCAGAGTGCATCTGTACTTTGCTGACTGAGACTGTAGTGACAAGGTATCGCCTTGTGAATTGTACGAATTTTGTATGTTAACTTTTGTAAGAGTCACCATGAGTCATAGGCTGTGTAGCCCACGATTGTTACAATACTGTAGTCCTGTATGTTATGGAGACTGTTAATCAGAGAGTCTTTATTTTGACAGATCTGTTACATCTTAAATCCATAGTGTGTTCATATGTTGCTTGGTTTGACTTGTTGACTGTTTGGACTAATAGGCCAGTAATATAGTCACCTCATCTGGATAGGACATCCAAATCAGCTGGAAAAGAGTTGACAGTATATTAATAATCTGTGTAAATATGACATTTAATTCCTTAAAACAAAGATTAATCTATGATTATTGAGCAAAAATTCCTAAAATGAATAAAAAAGAATAACCCTAGTACTAAGTGAGTTGAGGAAGAGGCATTAAACTGAGTTTTAAAAATATTGGATAGAAAGAGTATTAATCAATCTGCAGAATGCTAAAAACTAGAAGATACTCATGTGACTAATTTTACAAAAAATTATCCTCATTGAGTATGTAATATGAATGGCTGATCCTGTAAACATCCCAGTGCCTACGTGACATTTTGCATATACACACTTTACTAAAGAATCTATTAAATATTACAGTGTACAAAACATGAAATAAAGATGAAATAGCATGAATACAAGTAAAATAGACACTTATAGAATCAAACATTCGCCACACTATCATACCATGAGCAAATTCTGTCCAAAGCTACAGTACGTTCCTCTCCAAATGCTGTACCAAAGTCTTCACATACAGCTGTGGCACTTCTGCCACATTTCTCTTTGAGTCTCTCAGTTGAAGCTTTACCAAGCGCAATAACAGCATTAACTGTCTGCAGTATGAATGTGTCTTGGCTATGAGTTGGAGCTTCTGTTAAAATCAGGTCTGTCGTTCAGATGGTATCATAATTGAACTGCTCTTTGAAGTATAAGTCAGTGTAAACACTGCGGGAAGAAGGTTGGCCAAATCTACAGTAAAGTAACCATTGTTGAAATAGATTCCCATTGTATTGCCCAAGCTTTAGCATAGTATATCAATTATCTGTGATAGGTTTTCCACAAGGGCAGTCTTTGAACCTTTGGCTGCTTTTTGATTTTCCATTCTTGTACTCGGTTGACATATGCTCATCAAGTAGTTTGACAGGTTCTTCATACAGGCCTATTGGCATTGAGCCTCTGGCTGCTTTTTCAAAACTTTTAACACAATGTTCAGACCTTCCCCACCTGTCCCAATAAATATCAGACCTGTGAATCAAAATTTGTCAAGGTAAGGGTCCAAAATTATATTACAAAAAATCACGGAATGCTCATAACTTTTAATGATTGAAACCATACAATTCCATACTTTCAGGGTTTGATGCCCTAAATATACCACAGATGTGTGTAAAAGGATCCGTCATACTAAGTATATAAAAATCCCCTTATTTCAGTCATAATCATTATGACATATTATATGGTATTTTCTGAGGAGCTAATTATGGCATAGTGTTCAGGTGGATCCTAAGTGTTATTGAGGTCACAGTGACCTTGTTAAGGTCAAGTCAGTACATATCTGAAAATTAAAGATTCTTGTGTGCAAAATTTAACCTTTGATGTTCAATAGGAAGTCTGACTTTATTGTTTTTATTATTGTATTTGGTTCCATTGACTTAGCATGTGGATATCATGATGTATCGACTTGATGATATCCTGATGTTACGTCAATTATTCAAATGAGCTAGGGATAATGCACCTTCTAAACCTTGGGACAGCCTTGTCTTGACATTCTATGCAGGTTACCAATTTCCCTTAAGTTATGATTCAGTATAGTTATATTCTTAATCTACTTTGTAGGTATGCAGTGCGAGTAGAGTCAGCATCCAAAATTGCTGCCTTGATCATGTGCTAATATTTTTTGTTCAACTTCACTTTTACGATGCTTCCGCAGGCCTAAGCCCCACTAATTTCATCTCTAAATTGTGCCTTTGGTAATAATATTTATATCGAGGCATAAATAAGAGTGGGTTAGGCCTGCAATGAACCAATCAAATATAAAGGTCACCTCAATACATCAAGTAAGTGAAAAACACACACAGAATGGTACAAAAAGGAGGTCATATTTGATTGCATCCAATCAATATAAAATTAGAGTGCCTCCAAACTATAAGACAAACATAAATCTTGATATTGTTAGAATTTTAAATATGAATATATTCTTAAATCTCAGAAAAATGATCATTAAAAGAAAAGTACACAATTTTGGCAAAGAAATGGTACACTCTTGGAATTGCCCGAAAACGCATTCTTTGGTTTAATTTCAAAATAAGTATGGAATCAGTGAGTTGATACTACCACCTTTATTATTTCATAAGAATTTAACACATGTTCATACATATATTGGATTTATACCTCATTTATAGTGACACTTATAGTGACAGATTCTTTGGATATTTATATGGAACATTGAAAAAACTAGAGATCAGTAACCATAGTGACCCCACAAATCACTGCTGTGACTTTTTTGAACTCAGTTTTATATATTTATTTCCCAAACAAAAAGATGTAGATAATGAATGGAATGAGTTAAATGTATCTACACAACATGAGATTCCATTATGACGCCTTTTAATGGTGTGCACACCTTAAAACAAAACTAGTAATCTACCCGTTTGAGGGGGTCTCCAAGGGTTTCAAAAGCCCCTACATGGTAGCGGCTTCATAAAAATGTGAATAGTTGTATATTGACCATTTCACCATGTCCTTTTCCTAAATTGAGGTGAACTTGTCCCAAAACCATGATTCAAAGTGAAAAGAAACAATGTCTAATACCCCCTTTCCCCCATCATTCAAGAACCAATATCACAATCCTAGACCAGAGGACCAAGGGACATTTCATTCATACTGAAGTCATTACAATACATGTTGAAGAAAAAATTAGAAAGTGATAGCCAATTGATAGCCAATACTCATAACCTCAAAAATAGTTGTAGATACAAGTACTCATACAAGATAGAGCATTCAGTCTCAAATGATGTGGGATTTTTATCCATAAGGTAATTAATTAATTTATCCATAAGATAATTTCTTGATATAGGTTTATCAAGAAATTTTATTTTATAACAATGAAGGAGATTTTGAGAACAAATTCCGTAGAAACCAGCTAGTGTTTAAACACAAGTTTGAAACTAAGAAATAGTAAAATCTGTAACCAATAAGTTATGTATACCTGTAAGTACCATTATAACCATTGTATATTATGTAAAATTGTACAAATGTTTCAATTGAGTTAATGAATTAATTAAAACCAAAAAATTATATAGGGCTCACGATAATGGAAGGTTGGCCATGAGTGTCAGTGATGTGCAGAAAATACCAATCCTCATTGAAAACAATCGTAAAGAAATATTTAGTGTGGCAAAGTGACATGCCACAGTGCATTGTAACGTAACAGGTCCCTAGCTTAAGTACGTAATAATGACAGGTCCCCAGTTTTAGTTCTCAAGAAGAACGCTGGTGGCGCTGCAATCGTTGGAACAAAATGTCAAATGTTTGAAAGGTGATGTATGTGACCCATTTTTTACATCTTTATTACACCCATTTGCCTCGATATATTGTAAGATTTATGACAAAGTTTCTTATCAAGGTTAAGGTATTGATTTATTACTGGAGGAAACTAGATTTATGTGCGAATTCATGTTCTAATGATCTCTTTCCGGTGCAGAGTCTGCATTTTCGTTCGCACATGGCTTTTATTTTGGAAAATTGTTAATATCTTTACATAACTAGCATAGGATGACATTTTGGTGTCTATTTCTGACATGTTATTATATCCACTATATATTTGTGTACTTTTATGCCATTTTGAATGGGTTTATCTCAAGCTCATTTCTCATGTATGTCCTTGGACATGTTGAATAAGTTCACATTACATTACCCCTACCATTTTATATCTATTTTAAAGTGTAATATACTATTTCAATGCAATCTGGGTGATTCAGGTCATACATTATGATGTTTGTATGGATTTTGTATGGATTAATGTCGAGTTTCCATACTGGTGAGAATATTTGTAATGATGTTTTAGGGATCTGTACTAGAGTTAAGGCTACATCCAGTCTAGGGATCCATACTAGAGTAAGATTTCATCCAGATTTATGAGTGTTATGATGTTATGAGGGTCCATACTTGTGAACATAGCACATTTGGTCAGGGACTTACACCATTGGTATACTGTATATTGTAAGTATAGGATAACACTTACTTGGTATGTACATGTAGATGGTCATTTATATACTCCTTCCATTCCATAGAATATCACATTTAGTAGATATTCTATAGGTCATTTTATATAACAAGGTTCAGTGTACAAGACTTATGTTTTTATTTCATAATTGTGTCAGTTTTAGTACAAATCAACCTACGACATAAGCTAGGTTTGTTAACATTTGTTATCCATGCTAGGTGTACAGGTTAATGGATTGCCATTAAGGTATGGACATTTGTACATACTTACCATTATTCCATGTATATTTTAGGGAAGACAAGCAGTGCACGGAGTCAGTTGACAGGTGTCTACTATGGTCAACTAGGTTTGATTACTGCATTTGTTTGATCTTCTATGGGTAAATTATACATTCGTATATTTTCCTTTATACATGGCGTTTTAGTAGATTTTATGGACATTTTGATAGTGTAATGTTATAATCAGAGCATAGTGCACCATAGTTGGAGTAAGCATGGCAAGTAAGATCAAGCATTAATGATTCGTACTATTACTGGGATGTACTGGGGTTTCCTATAATTATATTGTTTATTTATTTGCAGGATACAATCCTGTTGCCCTTGTTTTGTCACACGTTAGTATCCACGTACATGTCACAGTTGTAATAAAATACGTCATCAACAACAATTACTTGTGTTATCTGTGTATATACGCCCTACTACGAACCGCACTTGGCCACATTAGAATGATACAACTACTTCTTTTAATCCACAAACATTGCTTTACTGTAATCATATTTAGAAAAGGATGTATCAGAGAAAAAATTGAAAAATTTTGAAGAAAATATGGTTCTGTCAATCATGACATCACATTAATATTTAAAACATGATAAAAACTTATTTTCAACCTACGATAGATAGACAAACAATTTTGCTTCATTTTGAAACGTTAAAGCCTATTGAAAGCACACTTAGATTATATTTGTTCGAGAAAAGATTTGAAAAATATTTTGCCACCTGAATTACATCACAGCGTATCTTCGTGACATCTTGATTATTCATGCATAAAATCATAGATTGAATTATGAACGTAATATAACTTGCCTGATCTATTCAATGAAATATAATATGATATGAAAATAATGTGTTTTAAGGTGTTGTGTTTTGTTTCAAAAAAGAGAGAAATTCAAATACTTGAAAATTACAAAATGAACAACTATTTATCAAAGTCACATTTTTTTTAAAAAGGACTCAAATAATTTTTCAAGTCATGAAAAGTAATATTTGAATAACTGGTATTTCAATTCTCCACACAGTTAAAGCATTTGTATATATCTTTAAATGAGTCGCATGCATCACATTTTATGTAGTCTTTCGTCCGTGTCTGTGAACAGTTCCAACACTCTGTAACAAGCTTATTCTTATCTCTACCCAAACTACATCTTTTACAGAAATAGCCACTCCATTCTGAAAAACCAAAATCTTAAGATACTAGTAGTATATGATCTTATATCGCCTACCATTAGAAGATTGTACTAACCAAGGCTCTGTTGAAGCTCGGACTTACAGAAATCGACTTGAAACTTCCATTGTACCAATTTGTCCGCAAGACACAAAAAGGTAAATATCACAATATTTGACGATTTTGATCAACTTCAAGATTGTTCATGTTCACTAAAATTATTTTCAACTTACTTTTGGGACATTCAGATCGTGGCAAGTTGTCATAGTATTTGCCCTCTGGAAAACTTAAATGTTCTGAATCTGGTGTATAAGTCCTACCCTCAGTGCCTGATGTACCAATCTGAAATGTAAATGATTTCAATGAATAAAGATAAAATGAATATTCTGTATAATTGTCCCCCGGGGTAAGACATTAATAGACAATGTTTCTTTTCACGTTGGAATATAGTTTGGGACAGTTGGGGTTTGTTTTCCTCATAACTGGTGTATACTTAAATGTTTTTCTTTCTAACTAGAGTTTTTAATGATTTTTGGTCCTTTTCCTCTGGCACTTGTGCTTACATTTGTAAATCACATATATAAAATCAAAGAATATGAATCATGATCCATAATATAAGTTTTGCTTTTCAACACAAATTCATTTTACCCATACATTTTTCTTAGTCTTGAAACTTGCAGAAAGTATAAGCCCTAACCAAATATTACTGAAAATGGATAAAACGTGATCTTCAACATCCGCGATTCTTCAACCCTCCAACATTCTTCCCCTGACAATATTTTAAGCCCCAGTTTGAAAGACCTAGTGTATATTTTTGACTTTGTTTGGTTTTAAATCCTTCACATTATTGTGTAAAATTCAATTTCCTTGAAACACATGGGTAAAATTTTGCGCAATAACCAATTTTCAGGCATGTTTGTTTAAGTTTTGTAATTTCTTCAAAATTCAAGATTGAAAATGAATTATTGCACCAACAAAATCTTTTAAACCTTTCCCTTCAACATGTAATGATATGAGCCAAACCGTACATGTATCAAGGAAAATGTAGCCTGTTGTAACGGTTCACCTTTTTTGGACCACCCTGTATTACCTTGATTGGAGTCCCATCCTCTTTCCAGTAGTAAAAATTATAAGCCATGTAACTCTCTCTGTCACGTATTGCAACATCTTGGCCTACAATGTACAACTTTGTTGTACTTTAAACTAATTGATGCTTCATATTTGTGCATAAGATAACATTTCATTGTTTTAATGTTTTAGTTATAGTGTACAGGGTATCCCGAAAGTAATAAAATAATAAGTAGAAATAAGTAATTTGCATTTTAATGTGAATGATGTCATATTGTTACATGCACTTTTGTGACTTACACTTTTTGTGTTACATGCACTTATTTTTGTGACTAGATTTGGTGTTGGCAGTCAGTGATTTCAGTCATCTGACACAAATTCTTACACTTTTGTCACTGTTTGCAAATAATGACATTTTGTTCTACTATTGTTTTGTTTTACAACTATCTTTAGAGAATCCCATTGACAGAAATTATATTTAATATAAATTATAATACCATCAATTCCTTTGAAGCACATGTTGTCCAAAGCTTCTGTAAATTCCTCCCCAAATGCTGTACCAAATTTTTCACATACAGCCTTGGCACCTCTACCACATTTTTCTTTAAGCCTCTCAGTTGTAGCTTTACCAAGCGCAAAAACGGCATTTATTACCTGTAGTACGTAAGTGTCTTGGCTATAAGTTGGAGCTTCTGTTAAAATCATGTCTGTCGAACAGTTGGTATCACAATTGAACTCATTTTTGAAGTACAAGTCAGTGTGAACACTGCGGGAAGAAGGTTGGCCAAATCTGCAGAAAAGTTAAACCATTATTGAATTGCATATGTATTGAACATTGTAATTTCCAGTTTACCTGGTTGTGATACCTTACTCTGTAATGTATCAGATACCTTTTACAGGTTCTCATCATGAATATCGCTGCTATTTTATTTTCACTGTATTATGTTACTCTATGCAAGAGTTCAAACCTTAATAAACCTCAAACTGAGCTCTCACCTAAGTGTTGATATATGCTCATCAAATAATTTGACAGGTTCTCCATACAGGCCTATCGATATTGAACCTTTGGCTGCCTTTTCATGACCTTTAACCACATCTACAGTTCTTCCCCATACCTCAGTCCCAATAAATACAAGACCTAGTTACAAGACAAATTACAAGTTAGGCAAATATGTGCATGAATGGTCTCATGAATATTGTTACAAATTTTTTTTTTGAACATTTTCTGGTATCAGTCATTGAACGTTTTAGCACTTTAAGTAACATTTACCCCGATTCTAGTTTGCTAGTTAGTTGTTACACATATTTGGGCAATTATTTCCGTTGTTATCTAGTTCGTAGATAGTGTAAGTGATTTAATTAGTGAGTTAAACTGAGCACTTTCGGTGATTTTTGGATGTTCTTATTTAATTAGTGATTTCGTTTCACGTTTTGGAATTTGGCATTGAGGGTTGCGATCTGATTTATATGAGCGGCCGTTTAAAGAAAGTTCTACAATTTCCATTAAATACAGGTTAGTGTCTTTAGTCTTGTATGTTTTCGATAGTTTAGTGTATAGAACAATTTTCTGCATTAGATTAGTAAATCCCAGCCCGATCTGTCATATATTGTCGCGCCGGGACGTTTCCAAGGAGTACCCTGTATCTCAACTTCAGGGAAAGGCCAGGGACGATATAAGGGATCTTTGAGGTGTTGTATTTGGGTGCCGACCTAATTTGGTGGTACGGCAGTTACCTTTCAAGATGGCAAAATAACAATAGTATACAGGGATTTTATACTCTATTCCAATGTAAAATAATAATACAAATAAATTCAAAATGTCTATATACAGCTTCAATGTCTCTGTTCAGTTCAGCTTCCTCTAGTTTCTTCAGTCTTCTCTCTACTGTAATAACTCCTCTTCACACAAATAACACCCTTCTTCAGTGGTCAAAGGAGGAGGAGGATCTGCTCCTCTGAAACTATCTTCACCCTCAAATGGAATTAGTCTCTTGGTCCTCTCTTGGAGTTCCTTCTGCTCCAACTAGTAAAATGGCCTGAGGAGGATCTCCACTCTCAACTGGGATTCAACCTCTGGGAGTTTCTTCTGCTCTAGGTATCGTCTGTCTATATCACTGTTTCAATGTGATATCTATGGAGGAGGAACCACTCGGCAATGTCAATCAATACTCTGAGATTAGACCCGAGATGTAACTGCTCCCAGTAAACACACACCAATATCCCTCAGAGTCTTCTCACCTCGGAGGAATCAGGGCTCCAGGAGTTTTGGTTCCAGAAGTGTAACCTCGGCTCAAGGAGTTATTTTGTCTCTATAAAACTATATGGAGGAGGAACAACTCAGGAATGTCAATCAATAATCTGAGATTAGACCCGAGTCATAAATGCTCCAACTAATACGCACCACAATGTCCCTCAGAGTCGTCTCGCCTCGGAGGAATTGGGGCTCCAGGAGTATCGCGGTTCTGGAAGTGTAACCTCGTCTCTGGGAGTTCTCTTATCTCTATTAAACTGTCTCGTGGAAGGGGTCCAGGCTCCGGGAGTATCTTCTGCTCGGGGAGTCGCCACTTCACAGGAGAAACCTCTTCTTTTGTACGAGACCCTAGCTATTGGAGTACCTTCCACTCCAGGAGTTGTCTCGTCTCAGGAGAAACCTCTGCTCCTGAACGCAACCCTGGCTATTGGGAGTACCTTCCGCACCGGAAGTCTTCTCGTCTCTATAATAACTTCTGCTCAACCTCTCTCACACTGTCTCTTGGAAGGAGTCCAGACTCCGGAAGTATCCTCTGCTCAGGGAGTCGCCACTTCACAAAAGAGACCACTACAACTTCTACAGAGAAATAACAACTCTGGAATTTCAATCAAATGGTGAGATTAGACCAGAGCTGCCACTTCTCGATCGTGGAGTACCTCAGTTCCGGGAGTGTAACCTTGGCTCCAATGAGAGTAAACCTTGCAACACAGAAATACCTTGGTTCCGGTAGTGTAACCTCAGTATCTAACTTCTGGAGGAGTCAAATCACCTCGGAGGGTACGTCAAGTTCAGCAACTTGTATCAATTTCGGATCATCAATAACTCGGAGGAGGAGGAGCAACTCACGAATATCGATCAATAAACTGAGATTAGACGGAGCTGTATCCTCAACCCTCGGAGCAAATTCCACTCTAGAATCGATGGAGGAGTAAGCACTCGGAGCTAACAATCCTCGGAGCAGATATGGCTCTCGAATATCAATCACAGCTGAGATTAGACAAGAGCTATAACTACTTGGAGCTAGCTATCCTCGGGCAGATGGGGCTCTTAACTAGATGGAGGAGTAATCACTCGGAGCTGGCAATCCTCGGAGCAGATACAACTCTCGAATATCAATCACAACTGAGATTAGACAGAGCTGTAACTACTCGGACCAAATATAACTCGGAGGAGATATAACACTTAAATAATCGGAGGAGTAATCACTCGGAGCAGTGAGTCCTCGGAGCAGATATGGCTCTCGAATATCAATCAAACTGAGATTAGACAAGAGCCTTAATTACTCGGAGGATAATTACTTCTTAAAATGACGTCACTTCCGTAAAAATAAAGATGGCCGACCGCTAGGAATTCTGGGAAGAAGAAATCAAAATGGCGGACAGCAATATGGCGTCAAACTCAATAATCAAATTGCCAACTCACCCAAAACTGGCTGTTATCTTCTTGTATCTCGCACAGTCACAACGGACGCAAAAACTGCAGCAAATAATGTCAGCAAATAATCCAAATATCATGTAATATAGTCTAATATAGTTCTCAATTCACATCGAACACGCTCCCACATAAAATGATACAAACTGACGAGGTGTTTCCTCTGCAAAGTCTTTGTTTACTCTGATTTACAGGTCACGATCTCACGCTGAAGTCCAGACATCTCAAGTTGCATCATGGGAAAACTACAACTTAAGTTGGCGGTAAATTCAAATGAAGCCATCTGATTGGTTGAGTTCTGTTGCTGAGTGCCTAATTATTCTAATTTATTCCACTCAGCTTGCTGATCAAGTAAACATCCAAATTACAGGGACGGAACATTGAATAAACATGAAATAACATAAAATCCTGTAAAATAAACGTTTATATGCCCTAGTACTAATCAGGGGGAATTAAAAATTCCCACACTCCCCCCTACTAAGCTTGATCGCCCACGATCACACAAGCACTTAAGAATCAACTTTATATACAAAGAGTCGATATCTCATATTATACAATGTTTCTAAATCACTAGATCCTACATCACCCTCTCATAGGTAGTTCTCCTATTCATCCACCTCGTTCCATACTCTGGCTTCCTCTTCTTCTGATGCCTATGGAACTGTAATCGCTCCTCACACACTGTAAACATCTCTTCTTCCGAGTTACTTCTCCTCTTCGGCTTAAGAGTCACTGCTTCTCCATCTCCCTCTAAGGCTTGGGCGTCAGCTTGACTCTCCTCAGAAACAGTACACTGCTCTTCCTCAGAGCTACTTCTCCTCTTCAGCTTAAGAGTCTCTGCTCCTTTATCTACATCTGGTACCTGGAGTCCATCATGACTCGGTCCAACATCTTCGTCAAGGGAGCTCCGCTGTCTCCTGGAGGAGCCACTCAGACTCAGTGTCTCAGCATCATCAGGAAAGTCATCTTCATCAGTCTCTGGGA
>CAIIXF020000116.1:0-27000 GCA_903813345.2 Owenia fusiformis
CCAGACATGAGAAGTAGAAGTTGACATATGTTGCATGGATTAAAGAAGAACAAGGTTGTACCAGGAACACAACACAGAGTTAATAGTACTAAGTACTGCTGCAAGATGATACCAGACTGATGCGAGATAATACCATACTGCGGCGAGATAATACCAGACATCCTGTGAGATAATACTAGACTGCCTGGAGATAATACCACACTGCTGCAAGATGATTCCAGACTGCCGCGAGATGATATCAGACTGCCGCGAGATGTTACCAGACTGCAATGAGATGATACCAGATTGCCGCGAGATGATTTGAACTTCCACGAGATAAGAACAGACTACTTTTAAGATAATACTATAATGCCATCAGATAATTTTAGACTGCCATGAAATGATACAAGGCTGCCGCGAGATTATACCAGACTGCCGCGAGATAATACCAGACTGTAGAAAGATAAATATATTATTTATACCTCATAATTTATTATTTTTTGCATAACTCTTGTGATGCCGATACTTTAATCGAATCAATAAAAACTCCATTTAACCTTTATTAAAACATAAATTCATGTTTTCCAGATGGATGTGGACGTGGTGAGATCCAGAAATCTGCAAACTGAAAGAATGTATTACCTATGGATAAGAGTTTCCCACGTCCTCAAGTCTGAGAAGATGTCTGAAGATTTAAATCATACTATCTAGAGAAGAATGAAAAAAATATTTTCTATAATTTCTAAAAGGACAATTTCCCAAGGACTTTTAAAAGCGCAAAAAGCACTACAGTAAGATAGGGTTGATAATGATAAATCCAGGGTCCATATCAAAACCTAGGTGCGAAGTGCGTATTAACAATTAAGACATTCTATAGTTTACAATTACTTTAGTTTGATTTTTTATCAGTAAAGTTGAGAATAGTTATAAAATTGAACATATTTCATCAACATCAGCCGATGTCAATTTTCTGCTTACAATAAAGAATGTATGCAATACAAAACCATATTATATATTTATTATTCTGTTTTATTTTCAATTTTTGCTGATTGAAATGTTTTAAGATAAAACAATTGGTCTCTTCTTAATTAAGTAAACTCACTAAGTATAGTATAGAAATGAACACACAGAAATCATTTGAAATGTTATTGCCCTCTCCCAAATTATGATTGCCCCCAAATATTATCGGCGATTCTAGCTTAATTTGTACTCCCAATGTTTCTAAATATCTCATGAATATGTAATATTGTATTCAACTAATGTGAAAAATCCTAATAAATACATTTGAATACATGTACATGTATAACTAGATTTGTGAAATTGAACAAGTTCAATTTAAGACTCCAGATTTATTTGACCTAGATTGATCAGTAAAGAGCTGAGTAAGTAACTGAGTAATTAGCTGAGTAAGTACCTTAGTAGTCGTTGAGTAAGTAGCTGAGTAAGTAACTGAGTAAAAAGCTGAGTAGGTAGCTGAGTAAGTAGCTGAGTAAGTACCTGAGTTAGTAGCTGAGTAAGTTGCTAAGTAAGAAATAACTAATTAAGTAGTTGAGTAAGTAGTCAAATAAGTAGCTGAGTAGGTAGAGAGGTAAAGTAGGGTATGCAGGAATTTTTGAAAGTATATTTGATCAATCTGCATCGTGAATACTGGCAAGTGCGAATTTCAAACTTCAAAATGGCGTAGAATCTAAACCGGGGGTCGGATTGCAATTTTGATTTCAGATCCGGAATCCGGGTGTCTACAAAACTAAGACCTAAGACCTACAAAACTAAGACCCCCCACGTAATAAAACTAAGACCCTGTTATAAAACTAAGACCCCCCCACGTTATAAGACTAAGACCCTGTTATAAAACTAAGACCCCCCATGTAATAAAACTAAGACCCTGTTATAAAACTAAGACCCCCACGTTATAAAACTAAGACCCTGTTATAAAACTAAGACCGCCCACGTAATAAAACTAAGACCCCCCCACGTTATAAAACTAAGACCCTGTTATAAAACTAAGACCCCCCACGTTATAAAACTAAGACCCTGTTATAAAACTAAGACCCCCCACGTTATAAAACTAAGACCCTGTTATAAAACTAAGACCCCCCGTGTAATAAAACTAAGACCCTGTTATAAAACTAAGACCCCCCACGTTATAAAACTAAGACCCTGTTATAAAACTAAGACCCCCCACGTAATAAAACTAGGACCCTGTTATAAAACTAAGACCCCCCACGTTATAAAACTAAGACCCTGTTATAAAACTAAGACCCCCCACGTAATAAAACTAAGACCCTGTTATAAAACTAAGACCCCTCACGTTATAAAACTAAGACCCTGTTATAAAACTAAGACCCCCCAAGTAATAAAACTAAGACCCTGTTATAAAACTAAGACCCCCCACGTCATAAAACTAAGACCCCGTTATAAAACTAAGACCCCCCACGTTATAAAACTAAGACCCTGTTATAAAACTAAGACCCCCCACGTAATAAAACTAAGACCCTGTTATAAAACTAAGACCCCCCACGTTATAAAACTAAGACCCTGTTATAAAACTAAGACCCCCCACGTAATAAAACTAAGACCCTGTTATAAAACTAAGACCCCTCACGTAATAAAACTAAGACCCTGTTATAAAACTAAGACCCCCCACGTAATAAAACTAAGACCCTGTTATAAAACTAAGACCCCCACGTAATAAAACTAAGACCCTGTTATAAAACTAAGACCCCCCACGTTATAAAACTAAGACCCTGTTATAAAACTAAGACCCTCCACGTAATAAAACTAAGACCCTCCACGTAATAAAACTAAGACCCTGTTATAAAACTAAGACCCCCCACGTTATAAAACTAAGACCCCCCACGTAATAAAACTAAGACCCTGTTATAAAACTAAGACCCCCCACGTTATAAAACTAAGACCCTGTTATAAAACTAAGACCCCCACGTTATAAAACTAAGACCCTGTTATAAAACTAAGACCCCCCACGTAATAAAACTAAGACCCTGTTATAATACTAAGACCCCCCACGTAATAAAACTAAGACCCTGTTATAAAACTAAGACCCCCCACGTTATAAAACTAAGACCCTGTTATAAAACTAAGACCCTCCACGTAATAAAACTAAGACCCTCCACGTAATAAAACTAAGACCCTGTTATAAAACTAAGACCCCCCACGTTATAAAACTAAGACCCTGTTATAAAACTAAGACCCCCCACGTAATAAAACTAAGACCCTGTTATAAAACTAAGACCCCCCACGTTATAAAACTAAGACCCTGTTATAAAACTAAGACCCCCCACGTAATAAAACTAAGACCCTGTTATAAAACTAAGACCCCCACGTTATAAAACTAAGACACTGTTACAAAACTAAGACCCCCACGTAATAAAACTAAGACACTGTTACAAATCTAAGACCCCCACGTAATAAAACTAAGACCCTGTTATAAAACTAAGACCCCCCCAGAATATTTTGAATTTTTCAGAAAATGTGTCCAACATATTGCTCTAAATGATAGGAGCTTTGAAATTTTGATTAAATTTCTAGAAATAGTCTAGAGAAAAAATGAAAAAAAATGAAAAAAATGATTTGAAAAGAGGTCTTTTTTCCTTTTTCTGACCACAATTTTTGTTTCAGACAATTTTTCTTATTTTCAAAGCTCCTATCATTTGAAGCAATATATTGGGCATATTTTCTGAAAAAATCAAAATATTATGTTCAGTGACCTTACCGATACCCTTACTTTTAACTTTTTTTAGTCACATTTTCAGAGGGCTGAAAAACCATTTCAGCATGGTTAGGGTCATTTTGACATGACCATTGTGATCCTGGTCATGTAAATGATAAATGGGAGTAGTAAAAATGACTGAAGATCAAAGCAGAACTCTGCTATCTTAGTTCAAAAAATCTAAAATCACATGGTTTTTTCATTTCCTGTTTGGTGTAAATTTCGAATAACTTCTCCAAGACCTTAAGCTTATCTTTATATCTATATCTATAAGACTATCTTTTGTAGAATCTGTATGTTACTGGGGAACACATGTGCCAGAGGCAAGGCTACCTCGCGAGCAGAGCAAGGCACGGTGATTGATTCTTAGTTTTATAACAGGGTCTTAGTTTTATAACAGGGTCTTAGTTTTACAACTTTGGGGGGTCTTAGTTTTATAACAGGGTCTTAGTTTTATAACGTGGGGGGTCTTAGTTTTATAACAGGGTCTTAGTTTTATTACGTGGGGGGTCTTAGTTTTATAACAGGGTCTTAGTTTTATAACATGGGGGGTCTTAGTTTTATAACAGGGTCTTAGTTTTATTACGTGGAGGGTCTTAGTTTTATAACAGGGTCTTAGTTTTATTACGTGGGGGGTCTTAGTTTTATAACAGGGTCTTAGTTTTATTACGTGGGGGGTCTTAGTTTTATAACAGGGTCTTAGTTTTATAACGTGGGGGATCTTAGTTTTATAACGTGGGGGTCTTAGTTTTATAACAGGGTCTTAGTTTTATTACGTGGGGGGTCTTAGTTTTATAACAGGGTCTTAGTTTTATAACGTGGGGGTCTTAGTTTTATAACAGGGTCTTAGTTTTATTACGTGGAGGGTCTTAGTTTTATAACAGGGTCTTAGTTTTATTACGTGGGGGGTCTTAGTTTTATAACAGGGTCTTAGTTTTATTACGTGGGGGGTCTTAGTTTTATAACAGG
Source organism: Owenia fusiformis (assembly GCA_903813345.2). Taxonomy (NCBI): domain Eukaryota; kingdom Metazoa; phylum Annelida; class Polychaeta; order Sabellida; family Oweniidae; genus Owenia; species Owenia fusiformis. The sequence continues at coordinate 4,679 of CAIIXF020000116.1, forward strand.
GTCTTAGTTTTATAACGTGGGGGGTCTTAGTTTTATAACAGGGTCTTAGTTTTATTACGTGGAGGGTCTTAGTTTTATTACGTGGAGGGTCTTAGTTTTATAACAGGGTCTTAGTTTTATAACGTGGGGGGTCTTAGTTTTATAACAGGGTCTTAGTTTTATTACGTGGGGGGTCTTAGTATTATAACAGGGTCTTAGTTTTATAACGTAGGGGGTCTTAGTTTTATAACAGGGTCTTAGTTTTATTACGTGTGGGGTCTTAGTTTTATAACAGGGTCTTAGTTTTATTACGTGGAGGGTCTTAGTTTTATAACAGGGTCTTAGTTTTATTACGTGGGGGGTCTTAGTTTTATAACAGGGTCTTAGTTTTATAACGTGGGGGTCTTAGTTTTATAACAGGGTCTTAGTTTTATTACGTGGGGGTCTTAGTTTTGTAGGTCTTAGGTCTTAGTTTTGTAGACACCCTCCGGATTCCTGAGGAAATTCTACCCCTAATTCATAACTCATACTTTAAAATTGGGGAACTTTTTATTTTGACCTACATTTCGGACACCATATCTCAAAAGTGGGTCAAAAAACTTATTGACGACAAAATGTTAACATTATTAGCACACTCTTTGCTACAAGTATACAAAATTTCGGAGAATATCATTGAAGTGTAGTGTCAGAATCGCAAAATAAAAAAAAACTATGAATTTGACCTAGATTTTGAACTAGGTATTTTGGTGTCCAAACTTTGAAGGAAAGCAGCTTTTGAGGTCCCCTTCTTCCATGGGCTTTCATTATGTTTAGCTGTACTCATTCTATATCTCGTATTTTTATACTTAAAAAAATTATTCGGTCCCATTGATTTAACATTGGGCACCAAATTTAGCGATTTTTGAGATTTCAAAACGCCATAACTTCAGAACAAGTAGTCGGATCGAAATTTGGTTTGCAGATCTAGATTTCTGAGAAAATTCTACCCTTAATTCATAACTCATACGTTAAATTTGGAAAACTTTTAACTTTGGCCTACTTTTCGGACACCATATCTCAAAAGTGGGTCAAAATACTTTCTGACGGCAAAACGCTAACACTATAAGCATACTCTTTGCTACCTGTATACAAAATTTTAAAGCAAATCATTTAAATATAGTGTCAGAATCGCAAAAATAAGGGAAAACTATAAATTTGACCTAGATTTTGACCTAGGCATTTTGGTGTCCAAATTTTGGAGCTAAGTAGCCTTCGAGGTCCCCTTCTTTAATAGGCTTTCATTATATTAAGCTGTACTCAGTCTATATCTCGTATTTTACACTTCAAAAAATATTTTTTCTCATTGACATAACATGGGGCAGCAAATTGAGCGATTTTTGAGCTTTCAAAACACCATAACTTCCGAACAGGAGGTCGAATCAAAATTTGATTTGCAGATTCGGATTCCTGATAAAATTCTACCCCTTATTCATAGCTCATACGTTACATTTGAAGATTTTTTTATTTTGACCTACTTTTGGGACACCATATCTCAAAAGTGGGTCAAAATACTTTTTGACGGCAAAAGGCTAACACTATTAGCACACTCTTGGCTACATGTATACACAATTTCGAAGAATATAATTAAAGTGTAGTGTCAGAATCGCAAAAATAAGGAAAAGCTTTGAATTTGACCTAGATTTTGACCTAGGCATTTTGTTGTCCAAATTTTCAAAATTAGAAGGTTTTGAGGTCCCCTTCTTTTATGGGCTTCCATTATGTTTAGCTGTACTTAGTCTATATCTCGTATTTTACACTTCAAAAAAATATTTTTTCCCATTGACATAACATGGGGCACCAAATTTAGCGATTTTTGAGCTTTCAAAACTCTGTAACTTCCGAACCGGAAGTCGGATCGAAATTTGGTTTGCAGATTTGGATTCCAGAGAAAATTCTATCCTTAATTCATAGCTCATACGTTAAATTTGGAAACTTTTTATTTTGACCTACTTTTCGGACACGCCATAACTTCCAAACCGGAAGTCGGATCGAAATTTGGTTTGCAGATTTGGATTCCTGAGAAAATTCTACACTTAATTCATAACTCAAAGGTCAAATTTTGAGAATTTTTTATTTTGACCTACTTTTCGGACACCATATCTCAAAAATGGGGCAAAATACTTTCTGACGGCAAAAGGCTAACACTATTAGCAGACTCTTAGCTACATGTATACAAAATTTCGAAGAATATAATTAATCTGTTGTGTCAGAATCGCAAAAATAAGGAAAAACTTTGAATTTGACCTAGATTTTGACCTAGGCATTTTGGTGTCCAAATTTTGAAGCTAGATGGCTTATGAGGTCCCCTTCTTTTAAAAGCTTTCATTATATTTAGCTGAACTCAGTCTATATTTCGTATTTTTCACTTCAAAAAAATGTTTTTTCCCATTGACTTAACATGGGCACCAAATTTAGCGATTTTTGAGCTTTCAAAACGCCATAACTTCCGAACGGGAAGTCGGATCAAAATTTGGTTTGCAGATTCGGATTCCTGAGAAAATTCTACCCTTATTTCATAGCTCATATGTTAAATTTGGAGAACTTTTTGGTTTTGACCTACTTTCAGGACGCCATATCTCAAAATCGCTAAGAGTAATCAAAAAACGGATGGCACACTCTCGATTTGTTTTTTTCTAAGCTACATGTAGAAACTAAGATGAAGTAGTTACGACAAACAACAACGAAGATAATTGACAGAATGTTGATTTGACCTTGATTTGACCTTGTTCTTGACCCTTGACCTAGATAAAAATTTGACCTAATTTCCCATCATCCCAGGTACTGCCCCTAGTTGATCATGTAAGCAGCTTAAAGTAAATTCTTTTAGTTGGTGAGAAATCTGGGAAGGAGGAAGATTCTGAAAGAATAATAATAATAATAATAATAATAAAGAAAACTGACGAAAGCAATAGACTCCAGATTTTATCTGGAGTCTAATAATCCGTTGTTAACCAGTGTCGGTACCGTGTTAATACAGTTGAATCCAACCGAATACGTCTTTATCATGCTTATGTAATCATGATTATAATTGCGGAATGCATTTATACCAGTTCATTAAGTTTTAGATATACTACCGAATACATACGAATGCAAATAATATGGAGCCCGAATACATTCGTATATAAGTGAATCCAAACAATATAAGATATGAATACAAATGAATATCATGAGTTGTATTCGGTTGTATAAAAAGAGTCCATATCGGCGAGAATACGACACTTATTCAATGGATTCAATTGGCAGTATTCAAAGGTATTAAAGCATATAAAGTTGTATTCATTTAGAATATATAACAAATACTCATATTTAGTCGAAATCATACCTGTTTCATGCAGTGGTAGTAGTAATTTCGGCATTTTCGAACTACTTGTTTACGCCCGATTGGGCATGGTTTTTAACGAGTTGTTTAGCAATGAAGATGTTACTTTAATAAAATAAAAATAGTATGCCTATAATAATTAGTACCTCCTCTTTCTAATGGTGTATTTTTCAACTGCCCAAAACCACGGGAAATGGGTATAAAATGCGTTGGAAAAGGGGCTACTTTTAACATTTTTGAACTTCGACTTTGTCTGATTAATGCATATAATAATTTATTTTTATCATTCATTGAAGTAATATGTCTTATTGTTCATTGTTTCCACTATGGGCGCATTTAAAACGGCGCCATATTTTACGGCACAATTTCCGCTGGCCTGCAAATCTTTTTTAGCGTGTCATTCCAATCGGAATGATGATTATATGTATAAATTCCGTATTTTTAGAATAGACAAGAGTGTAATTTTTTCCTCTTTCAGTTGAAATATTCTCATTTATGATATGGAATAGTTCACACCTCATGTACTATGGTACTAAACATGTAATATGGACATTAAACTCACGAACGCGTACTGTGCTCCAATTTTGACTGATTTATGTAAATCCGAGAGAATCGTCTTAGCTTCTTTTGCGCGCTGTAAATGAATTTTTATACTAGTCTACATAATATTTTTCTTAATTGTTTCTCATTGAATTCGAAGTCATATAATAGAAACAAAATCGTATTTCAAATATTTTCCAGCTGTACACCAAACACCCACCAAATTAGATCATTATGTAAATGTTTGGGAGGAAAAAGAACAGTACTCTATGGCTCAAATGACATTTAGATAACTTAGGCTGTCATGATGTATGTCCATTTTTGTGATATATTTGTCATGATCACTCTGTAATGAACTCAATAAGGAACTAGAAAATGGCAACTCCACGGAGTAGCAAATCCCAACGAACACTATATAAATCATCAATCTGTACAGTCACAAAGTAATATTTACCATCTACTCTAGATCTTACCTTCAATAAATATATTAAATCATTGTAGCATCATGCAAATCTAAGAAATGGCGAATTTCTGCTCTAGTCAGCCATTTTGAATTTTCAAAGACGTAAATCAGAAAAACAATGCCATAATTGTGATCTACTCTGAAATACCTTCAATTTGCATAAATATAGCCATACTTTTAAGAGATCAGAAAATAATTGCGAAATCCCGCATTAGGCGGCCATTTTGAATTTTTTGAGGCCCGAATCAGAAAAGCGCTACAATATTTGCAATCTACTCTAAATTGCCTTTCATTTGAGTATTATAAAGCTATACTTCAAAAACATCTCAAAATGAACGCAAATTCCTGTTTTCTCAACCCCCCCCCCATTTACTGTTTACGGCCCCTGGGGGTCAGGGTGAAAAACTCGGGATATATATGTAAAATAGACAGATGTTGTTAATATACTACCAAAATTTCAAATAATAATATTTATTATTTTGGTTTAAAAGGAAAAACATAAGACTTTTGTGAAAAATTTTCGGCATTTTCAAACTGGCGGCCATCTTGAAAAAAATGCGTAAAACTATTCACCAATATACAGCTTTCCACCAAATATGAAGAAAAACTGTTGACTAGTATTCGAGTTATCTTCCGGACAGACGGACGAATTCAAGTTCCAACATGAATACTAGGATAAGTTCTCTTGGCCTCCAGTGTGACTGACGGACAGAAGGACGGACGGCTTCACTATATCCCTACAGAACTTCGTTCGTTGGGATAATAAAGATACAATAAGTATAGTAACATATACGTATTTACATTGCTTTATTTCTTTTGGTGTAGGTCATACTGATATAGGCCTAGGCCTACAAAATACAACTTAATTGCAATACAATTGGAAATATGTCACAACTACTTACCTCTATGATTATAGCATTTAAAGCATTAATACAGAGTGAAATTTAAAACATGATATCATGTTGTGTTGCATAAATCATTAATTCAGGATCGGCAAGCAAAGAACAGGTCCATTTAACAGACTATTGGTCCACTTAGACTTTTTCTGAAAAACTCATTCTTCCATTTACTTTCAAAACTGATTGCAAATTGTAGATAAACCTTTCTTCTTGAGATCTGCAATTTCAAAAAGTGGCATAAGTTCTCTGTTTCTTTGAAAAATTGGCAGTAAGAACCCCTATCACAAGACTGTCTGAATATAGGTACACATAATGTTTACCATCAAAATAATATCAAAACTTATCATTATATAGAATTTAATATATGGAACATATGGCATACAAGTATTCGGAGAAGAAAATTGACAAAATCTAGCGATGTTTGTAGTTTACCTATGCAAATCTAGAAAACATTGTCATTTTAAGTTCACTTTGTTATCAAGTTTTAGCATAGTGCTCATTTCCTTTCATTGAAAAGTTAACCGTCAGCCCACACTCCCACAAAAAATATATTGAGACTGTATAATGCAGAGACTGTAAAGTAGCTTCTCTGCAAATATAATTTTTGTGGGAGTTTGGGCTCACCACTAAAACTTAACTTTTGTGATGAAAATAAGCCTGACTGGTTTATGTTTTCAATATGGCTGCTTACCTGGGCATACATGTACACTGCATAACTGCATGTACAGATTAGGCCATCCAAAATTAATTATATGTTGGTATTCTGATGAAGAGGCTTATATTAAAAACTACAAAACCTTCATTTATTTAAAGGGTTTTATATATTATTTAAGAGTGAAAATGCAATACTGTATAAGTGGTAATTTTGCCTAATCATTTAATTTGCCTATTTCCTAATTTTTGCCAGGTTCGGAAAATTAAATGTCGGAAATATTGTCTGTATAATGTTATCCAATGGGAGGTTTCTTGTCAGTAGGAAAATTAAAATTAGAAAAATGATGAAATTTGACCATTCGGAAAATTAACCACTCGGATTAAATACCACTTATACAGTAACACATTGTGCCAAAGCAAGTAACACACCTCTTGAATTGAGATGACATTGTTAATGAAGTTTATATACATGTAGTTTTTAATCAAAATCTTGGAACTCATTTCGCTACAATATAATCCAAGATCACAATTCCCTTTGTCATTTATATACATTACAAGTAGAGAGTACATGGGGACATTATCTTTTTTCTGAAAACATAGAATTTAGTGACATTATTATAAGAAAATCTTTGAATGGCCTAAGTTTTTTTCTAAATAGGGAATAAGTAGAAATTATTTCAGGCAATCCTTTGAGTGTCATGCCATTCATACATGATGCTGCCTTATATTTTATGATATATATTGAGAGAGGATTTCTCTGAATTATTTGTGTTTTAAATATGGGAACTGCAAATTGGCAAATAACTTTAAAAGTAAGTGTACATTCAAACATTTTAATTTCAAATGCCAAATAAAATGCCAATGGGCATTTAGTAAAAGTGACCCTATAACTATTTAGAATATGGCAAACATGTTCAGAAAACTGGCGAGAAGCAATTGAAATAAGAAAATCCATTCTTTTTGAATTGCCCTTGTGTGCATTTAATTTCAGTCATTTTATCCTAATTGCCCATGGGCATTTAAAATAATAATCACATCCCAACTCTAAAACATGCTTAGGATACTGTTAGAGTCTCAATAGGCAACGAGAACATTCATTTTTGAAACAAGAAAATTTAGTCCCCCTAAAAATGCCCATATCAGTATTTATTCTCAAGATTTTCAGGTAATTGCCCGTGATTATTTATTTAAATTTCTATTTCTATTCACATGTCTTTTTATCAGTCACAATAAAAAATAAGGCCAATTGCTCTCATTTCTTGGATTAGAAACAGTAAAATTTTGACAAAAATAGCAACTCTCAAAGTTGACCTTTAAACCACCCTGGTGTCAAGGTCAAATGTCAAAACTCCCAGAAATCACATTTTAAGTAATGAGTCATACTTCCTCTTCAATTCCATGTCAATATATACTTGTTTTGTAGGGGGGCTAAAAGAGGGGTTTACCGCCACCTGTCCTTTAATTCTGTCATTTATTCAATTAAATTTATTTCATAATTCTTATTTAATAATATTTTATTAATATTACTTGTTTAATCTTATTTTATCTAATATCATATCCATGTCTAATACCTAATAACCCAACATAAAGGACCAGGGTAAGTATGGCAAGTGATTTTAGAAGGTCATTATATCTTTCACCATGAGTACTTTCTCAAAACCTGTAAAGTGGAACGCCTCTTTAAATGGAACACCTCCACAAGTGGAATTGTTGGAACTTCACTTGAAAGAAAGCACATTGTTTTAAATAAAAATTAGTATAGTGAGTAGTGGGCTCACATGGTGTTGCTCAAAAGTAAATGATGGCTAAAATGACAGAAAATAAAAAAATGGATATGATGTTTTTGCTGATTTTTTGTAACAAAATTATTTCATACAACTACTCTTTACAAAGACATGGCTTTTACAATGCAGGACATCTGGAATTATTCGTAAAGCTAGGAAATGGGGCAGAAGTGAATTTCACAAGACAAAAATGGTGGCCGTTTTGAAAATAGGCCAGCTTTTAAAGCAGGAGTCACAGGTTTTTTTTTCTTTATTGATGCTGAACAAAAATATTCTAAAACAGGAATCCTATCTACAAAGGATTTAAAAAGAGCCAAGTGTTGACAGACATTGGTTTTTAAACTTGCCACTATCTTGGACTGACTGAGAGACAGATGGACAAATAAATGTTAACTAAAATGGCTGAAAAAAAAATCGGATATGATTTTTTGCCGATTTTTTGTTACAAAATTATTTCATACAACTACTCTTTACATTGACATGGATTTTACAATGAAGGACACCTGAAATTATTTTGAAAGCTAGGAAATGGGTCAAAAGTGAATTTCACGAGACAAAAATGGGGGCCATTTTGAAAATAGGCGAGCTTTTTATCCAGGAGTCATAGGGGAGTTTTCTGTATTTATGTTGAACATAAATAACTTAAAACGGGAATCTTATCGACAGAGGTTTTCAGGCAAATGGTCCAAAAGATGATTTCGCCAGACAGATGGACAAATCCATGTTAACTAAAATGGCTGAAAATAAAAAAACGGATACAATTTTTTGCTGATTTTTTGTAACAAAATTATTTCATATAACTACATTTCACATTGACATGGATTTTAACAATGCAGGACACCTGACATTATTTGTAAAGCTAGGAAATGGGTCAAAAATGAATTTCACGAGACAAAAATGGCAGCCATCTTGAAAATGGGTGAGCTTTAGAACCAGGAGTCGGAGGGGAGTTTTCTGTATTGATGTTGAACAAAAATAACTAAAACGAGAATCCTATCTACAGAGGTTTTAAAACGTGCCACTATTGTTGATGGACGGACCGACGGATGGACGCACGCACGGACGCATGGACAGACAAGTGAGTGATTGCAAAAGCTCACCATGTGAGCTAAAAACCACTGCCCTTTGGCAAGAAAGTACTAATGGATTAAGATATGACTGTCCAAAATCACTTGCCATACTGTACCTGGTCCTTTGAAACAGACCCAAACATAATTTTTTATCATACAAAAATCGAACAAGGACCTGTTTATAGAGTGACAATACACCATGGTAATGCACAAGGTCAAATGATTTTTTTTAAATTTCATGAGGCATGTTTTAGCGAAAAAATGTTCCTTTAACCCACCTAGGAGAAAAGTTGCGCTTGTTAAAGTTACTGACATGCCCAAATTTTCAGTAGTTTTGACTTGAAACGATAAATGCTTGTGTTCTTATAAAATGAATTTCTTCATTAATAATGGCTCAATATACTTAAAAGTAAGCTCAAAATACTGGGAATTGAATAATCTTTCCAATAATACCTTATACACATATGATTGTTTATTTCAGAGATCATAAAGACAACACATTACATGTATTTGAGATCTAATGTTATATAATGTTATATACTTTAGGCAGCCAGTTTGAGGGAAGAATCAGAAAACAATAATAATTGTGATCTACTCTAAAATTCCTTCAATTTGAGTATAAAAATAGTCTTACTTTGAAGAGATGGGTGAAATATTGTGAAATTCCCTATTGGGTGGCCATTTTGAATTTTCTGAGGATCAAATCAGAAAAACAATACCATTATTGTGATCTACTCTGCAATGCCTTCAATTTGAGTGTAATATAGCCATATAGCCTTATTTTTGGAAGTGGTCGGGAAATTGTGAAATCCCAATTTAGACAGCCCCTTTGAATGTTCTTAAATCTAAATCGGAAAAACAATACTTAACTTAAAATCTGTTTGAATTAATCTTTCATTTTAGCATTATAGAGCTATACATGTACTGAAAAAGATCTCAAAACAAACAAAAATTCCAGTATTCCCGACCCCATACACATACCTAGGGGTCAGGCTGAAAAACACATAATATAGGTGAAATAGATGTATTTTGTGAATTTACTTCCAAAATTTCAAACAGAAATATTCACCACTTTGCTTAAAAATTTTAGATTTTCACAAAAAATCCTGACATTTTAAAGTGGTAGCCATCTCGAAAATTGTTTTTTTGCTTAAAACAATTACCAATACACATCTTTCCACCAAATGTGAAAAAAATCCATCCACTAGTATCTGAGTTGTTCAATGGATTAACTGGGCGCTCACTATATCCCTACCAAACCTTGTTTGTTGGAATTAAGTTAACTGTCCAAACACTACTGTCATATGGTTGGTTTAGACTGTTGAAGCTGACACAGGAGGGGAGTAGGAAGACTGTTGTATGCATAGTCAATGTTCAGAAATTTCTAGACAGCAACAGAAGTCCCCAGCTGATCCCACAGGATGCTGTTTGACCCTCTTGCTCCGAAGTCAAAGTATGCTGTCATCAAAACATCCTTTCAATAGGCCATTCAGTTGTTGCTTTTACAAAATCTGAAAAATGAGTAGTCAAGTATCAGAAGTCTGCAATTTTACAGTTTGAATCTTTCTGCTTAGATCTATCAAGTGGAAATGATTCAGGAAAAGGCCATCACAACAAAACAAACACGCACAGCACATTCAATATGATTAACAGTTTTGGTGTGATTGCCTCTTTCAATTGTTTTTTGAAAGATTTGGTCCTGTCACCTTATCAGTGTGCTCAATGGCATTTCCATTGAGCCAAAGCATTCATTCTGGAGGTTGTTGACCATAATGCACCAAGATGAGATATTGCGTAGAAAATCAATTAGTCAGCATTTAGATCTGGGGTATCATTTCCGTTACCCCAAAATACCATTTAGGTTGTAAAATAGAATCTGCTAATGAAGGTTAAAACAGAAATTATTTATTATTAGTTATTCATGTACACTCCCCCGAAACAAAACATGATGTAATTCTTCCTCTGTTTCAGTGACCTGGCCCAATAATCTTTGTTAAAGGTCCATAGAAAAATGAAAGTCGTGAAGTGCAAAATCTCGCAAATATGAAGCTGTATATATATATACGTAAATAGAAGTTTGAATAGAAAGTAAAGTGGATGCAACACAAACATGTAGTGACTTATACACCGATGCATTGTCAATATGCAAAATCATTTTTCCTAACGAATGGGGACATTTCTTCCAGTCCCCCAGGAACATGTCATATGATCCATCATCAAACCAAATATCCACTCCTTTGATGTATGGGGTCTCTTTGAACATATGTATAATTTCTTTGAAAGTGCTATTTGAGGAAATTGCTCGATAAATCTGATACAAACAACATTGCTCTTAAAATTGAGAATTATAGTAAAAATTGATAAAATGTGACATAAATTATTTCTCTGACAACTCCGGGGTTTGTGGTGATCTAGAATTCAAATGACAATAAATTCGTAAACATAAAAAAATGTGCCTGAAATACATGTCAGTTATTCCTCAATGTATGTTTAATAAGTGCAACTAGTTTGAGAAAAATCAGCCATGCCTTGTCCCCAAAAATCCGTGAGTTCTGTGACACCCTGTATATAACTTAATATTCCATTTTTAAATGACCGTTTCTTTCATAACCGGTGAAACTCTGATACTCATTTACACTGGAGCAGGCACATTGACAATAGACCAATAACAGAATTAAGTCCAAAACTATGTAACGCGTGTGTACTTGCTTGTTTTCTTTTAAGTTAATAACCATTATTTTTGAAAATAGAAGAACGTGAGTGAGTAAAGTATACCTACTTGGTACATAATTTTGCCACATAGCTGGACAAATGACTGGAACCATAGCTTTGTACTGTCGATAAGTCAACATAAATCATTAAGGCCAATTTATGGGTTAACTACAGGGTGAGACAAAAAGGGAACCAAAACAAATTATTACTGACCCTGTCATCAAACATAGACTTCATTTCAAACCCGGCACAATTTAACCTTCTTAAATGTTCTTTCATTCTATAAGGGTTTCATTGGTCTATTTCTGATAGTCACGATTTTATTGCCATTTTACAAAACATGCTCATCAAAATAAGAGACACTCTCGATATGATTCCACAAACGTTTATCTTTGTAGCTATTTCAAAGATATTGTCCACACTTACAAATCAAGACTTAAAATTGGCGTAGCAAGAGGGGTTCGTTGGGCTCGTGTCGTGAGAACCTCCCAAATTCTTTCTAACCCCCTTTCGTTATAAAGTGAATATTTGTCAGGATCAACCCCCTTCTCTGAAAAATCAACAGGCTCCAGGATGGTAACGAACCACACTCTTAGGAAGATGATTATTTCTGTGCACACATTGAATCACCCGTTTGACTAGCTATTTGATGAATCACATACTTTATTCCGTAATAATGATTGGTTCATTTTAACCGTTTCCGTTGAACGAAGCCCCCCCCCCCATTTCCTTATAAAACAAACCCCCTGTTGAAGACAATTAGACCCCCCTTAGTGAATTCTAGCTGTGTCCCTGTAGAAACATCAGAGTTGAAACAAGTTTTCAATAGTTGGTTTAAGAGAAAAACATTGTTTCGGAATTCAGTTCATCATATCGATACCTATCCTTTTTGATTGTGTCAAATATGATTTTGAACCAATGCTGCATGGCTCGGTTATTAACATTTTTTGGATCACTTTGTATATTTACCTAGATATTTATCTGAGTGTTTGGTTCTACCTTCTGTCCGTGGATCAGTCAGCTTTTTTTCATACTGTTTTGTATAAGGTGTACTTCCGCCTGGCCTAACATCGTAGACGCTTGTTGTTGCGCCAGCAGACTCATGGCCTCCCTGCAGTGTTTGTTTTAATGGTGATATATACTCGTCCTCAGCCAATTGTTTTTCCTTATCGTACAATGCCATCATTTCTTTTTCTTTCTCGAGTGGATCTTCTTTTGGGCTTGTAGATTTACCGGGCTGAATATTCAAATCTAAAATGGATCAAGGTGTATAGTAGAATGCATGGGATTGCCAAACTGGACAAGATAAATATTAAAGTCTTTCTATTGTACCACTCCGTAACCTAAGTCGATTTATTCCATACATTAATGTATCCCTCGAGATGATTTCAGGTTTAAATTTTGAAAGACGTGTTGAAAATAGAACAATTTGAATTCAACATGGTTCTAAAATATATGGAAACATCTAGAATGAAGTACATATTTGATATAATTAAAACATGTAACTGCAGTTGTTTCACATTTTGCCGAAGAAGCCTTACATATCAGCCATTAGAAAGTAAATTGAGTATGATCATTTGAAGAGTTATAAGAAAAATATTTCCTAATCTCATTTCCAGTTGTAAACTGTGTTAAAATGTTCAATACAATTGGAAAGCTCTTTATTGTTCCAATAGGAGTTGTTTAATCGTTTTACTCTGACTCAATATTTTTGAAAATACTTGTGAATGTAACACATACATTTTTGAAATAAGAATACCAGTACGTTAAGAAGCACTGATATGATGTTCAATGTGATTCGTACTGCTTGCATAAGTTATTTATAAAATGACCCATTTTGTCCATGTTTTCCAAATATTTGACATAGGGTAATAGGTGTACATTGACATCGGCTCATTTAAAAGTTTCATCAATAACTGAGTCATACTAAATTAATTATTTGAATGTTTCATTCCGTCTAAAATATCTTACAACGGGCTATGATGTAGGTTAATTATGATCCAGACGAAAACGTTTATAAATGCCCGGAAATGTGTTAAACATATATAATGGGGCATTCCCTTTTTGCAAGTGTTGATACTTGATATTCAAGTATTCAGCTGGTTTGGAAGATGTCATATGTATTGTTTAAAATCTACTTCAGAAAAAAATGACACTATTGTATTTTAAATTCAATTGTTTCTTTCTAACGACAAACTACCCGGCAGCACCACCATGTGATATTCTATTGTTTCTTTCTAATGACAATCCTTTGAGTCGTAGATACATTTCCTTAATATTATTTTTGTAATAATTTTGGTTTCATGATATGACAATCTATTTTGAATTTGGAATCTAAATCGAAATGTTATATCTCGCGCTTTACATCTGGCGCACATCTCCACGTGGTATCTCATATTACCAAAATGTTATCTAGATGATACATCTAGCGAAACATCCCTCCATAACAGTATTATAAAATTTGGGCCATTTTAGTGGTATTTCACTGCGACTTCGCAGGAAATTCTACCGATCGCAGTCGCACGAGATTGATGAATAGGACGTAATCGCTAAAAATGGCCCTTGCGACATCGCACGCTTGCGACGTGCTTGCGATAGCTTGATGAATGACACCTCAGTAACACATACATTTTTGAAATGAAAATATCAGTACGTTAAGAAGCACTGATATGATGTTCAATGTGATTCGTACTGCTTGCATAAGTTATTTATAAAATGACCCATTTTGTCCATGTTTTCCAAATATTTGACACAGGGTAATAGGTAGACATTGACATCGGCTCGGAAAAAGTTTCATCGATAACTGAGTCATACAAAATTAATTATTTGAATGTTGCATTCCGTCTAAAAGATCTTACAACGGGCTATGATGTAGGTTAATTATGATCCAGACGAAAACGTTTATAAATGCCCGGAAATGTGTTTAACATATAATGGGACATTCCCTTTTTACAATTGTTGATACTTTCATATTTGTTAATATATACAAGCATTCAACTGGTTTGGAAGATGCCAAGTATTGTTTAAAATCTACTTCAGAAGAAAATGACACTATGGTATTTTGATATTCTATTGTTTCTTTCTAACGACAAACTACCCGGCAGCTCCACCATATGATATTCTTTTGTTTCTTTCTAATGACAATCCTTTGAGTCTTAAATAGTATTTTCTAATAACTTTGGTTTCATGATATGATAATCTTTCTTGATTTTGGAATCTAAACCGAAATTTCTCATGTTATATCTTGCGTTTTACATCTGGCGCACATCTCCACGTGGTATCTCATATTACCAAAATGTTATCTAGATGATACATCTAGCGAAACATCCCTCCATAACAGTATTATAAAATCAGTGAGTACTGTAATTAAAGACAGCTTGAAGAAGACTCTGTTGGGAAACCGTGTATATTCTTCATTTCCGAAATTCATACTTCTTTGTAATATACGTATGAGGCATACATCTTTATCGGGCGACAAACAAATTGATTGCCGTTAATTGAACTAATTATGTTTTACCCAGGATTATTAACTTCTAGAATTAATACAATAGTATTCAGACAGAATGTAACAACATTTGTAGAGTGAATGCATTCTATATACCTGATTCAGATCTAGCACCATCATCACTTGCAGCCTTCACCCAGTGTGCATCCCCTTCCACCTTCACGCTGGATTCTGTTCGTAATGTCTTTCTCAAGAGCCCTTCAATGTTAGAATCTTCACCAAGACTTATCGAATCATCTTCTGTAACATATATATGGTCGTTATAAACAAATATTGGAAGATATGTAAAATATGTTGTGTATCATGAAATGATCGTACCACAGTTAACAAAGACAGAGAAACACAAACACGCGGGTCCAACTATACACGAAAACGGTTAATTGGAATTTTAGGCCTACCAGACATTTGAAAATCAAGGATTGTGAGTTTCATACTGCACCTGTTGGTACATTATTCTGTTATACAGTGCGTCTAAAAAAATCATCAGATTGTTATCTCGGAAAAGCACATAACTAGTGATAACAGCATTGATTTCATTCAAAGCACCATAAAGCCATGTGTCTCCTTTTTACAATGATATATCATTCATTGATATTTGGTCATGGTTAGGTGAGTAATCATTCCATTTGCCAAGTGGGCCAAAATTAGCTTGGGGCCAAGTTATAAACATCGCGAAAGTCATTGTACGGAGCCCGATGCAATATTGGAAGAAAACATAAAAGCAATGCTGACTGCATCCTTTTCATTCAATGAACCTAAAACCAAATTACTCCTCTGACTCAGACCAGTGACTCCTTCTAATGCATCATCGTTATGCCTTGGTCACATAGGCTCCGATTTTCTCTACGGCGCCCGGCCGATGAGTATTTTGTTCAAAATCGGCCGGCGAGCCCGGGCATCGTACGGGCGCCGGGCGATGATCGCCACTCATCGGCCGATTTTAAGACATCGTACGGGCGCCGGCAGAGTTTTATCGCAATGATAAAAGTTGCCGATGTCTTGGCGATTTTTTCTCAACCAAACTCATCGGTACCTACCCGGCCGTGTCCCGTCCGGTCATCGTACGATTATCTTACGGCGCCCGGTGGCATCGCACGGTCATCTTGGGATTTTGCGTGCTGATTTGTTTGATAAACCTTAATACTTATTACTAATAAAGTGATATAAAGGATTTAAAAATAATGAGGTAAGGAATTATAATTACTACACACTGTCAGAGATTTTTTATAAAACATAAATGGAACGATTAGGCTAAACAATGGCACACATTTGAATGGCTGGGTGGGTGGGTTGATCTAGTCGTTCTTATATTGACATTATACACATTGAATAGAGTGATACATTTTTATGCGTATATTCACTCATGCATATACCATTACAAATCATTTATTTTAAAAATCTTCTGAATGTTTTTGTGAGAACAGTATTTTCAAGGGTCACAATTTTAATACGAAAGTTCACTGTCTCAATTACAGATAATATTAATAAGGCTAGGGATAGAGGGGATAAGGCCAATGGGCCATATATGAGGAAGGCCTTGGGAAGACAGGTGGAAAAAGACAATAACAATGCTGGTGAGCTGGTGGATGATGAAGATTTAGATGCGTCTAGGGAAGAGGGTACTCCACTTGAAATAGAAGAAAAAATTGCCAATTTCTTTGAAGATAGGCCATATTTTTTATGACCAAATTCTCTTTACGAGAACAGACAAAAGAAAGATGCAGAAATATTGAATTTTGCAAATAGCATCGGATGGACAGGTAGACATAGTATTTGTTTATATGAAAGATCTAAAAATGAATTAAGGTCAGGGTGCACATTGATAAAAAGACCACGTGCATTACGGCAAGTGATTTTAGACGGTTCTTTCACCATGAGTACTTTCTGGGCATAAATACAGTGTTTTTATGAAAACAATATGTTTTCTTTCAATTGAAGAACCCATGATAGTAAAAATATCAATCAAACAATTTGAAAAATTATGAATAGGGACCCCATGTCAGCATTTTTATTTAAATATTGAACCTATTTACTCAAAAAAGGATCTTCTTTTTCTGATTTTTATTGCATGAAAACATTATTATCCTGGAAGTCCTGTCTATCGGAAGTATTTCGTTTTCAAATCTTGCATTCACGCCATGTGGAACAGTCATACTGGGTCATACAAGAATTTAGTAAAAATCTAGAGGCCTGTAGATCGACCGATGTCCTGGGGGGTGCCGCACGGCCATCGGCAGATAGCCTTGCGATACCCGTGCGATGTCTTTCAGATTCAGTTGATTGCGGGCGCCGTACGATGCCTTTCCTAATGTGACCATACTCACGATTAGATCAAGACATCGGTGAAAAGTCACCGGCGCCCGGTCGATTTAGAAATCGGCCGATGACTACTCATCGGCCGGCGCCCGGCGGCTATGTGACCCAGGCATTAGTCTGGTCATCTTCCATAATGGGCGATTTCTCTTCAAGCTCCTCTTCTGTCTTTACTTTTGAAACATCTAGTTTTTCGAGGTCAATGCTAATACGAGTGAAATCTTCATCGAACGTCAATGATGATGCTCCACCTTCTTGATAGGATGATCCATCTTGATCCTGCACAGCTGCAATATTCGAAAGTAGCTCTTTCAAAGGAATAACCTGGTATTTTTGGCTTTTCATAAAACTTTTCATATAAAATAATAAATAAAGTCACATATAAGAATGCCATTAAATGAATCCCGTAACTCTCCCATGTGTAAACACTGATCAATGTATTAGAGGTATAGTTGTTAGTTTATATTAAGACGAAAATTCCTTTTCATTTTGTATGGAACCAAAATGTGCTTCTTATACATCACAGATTTTCAAAACTGCTATATATCTAATATAAGTATGAAATGAAATTGTTCGAAAAACTTAGCTTTTACTTATTCTCTCCAATGAAGTGTAGAAAACAATGTGTTTACAGTGTAAAGTATTGTACTTGATGATATAAAAATGTTAACGTTTGTAGCTGTAATGGCGGGAAATTCAAATATTTGAAAATCAAGAAATGTCCCTTTTTATTTCATTTGTTTCTAACTGCAAGATGAGTTAAAAAGAATATTGTCTTACCTTCGTCCCCTCGCAAACAATCTTGAACAAGCTTCTCTTCTATAGTTAGTGTTACGTCAATGTACGACCCACTATATTCCAGTCTAACTTCCTCAGGAATTATCTCTTTTACAAGTAACAAAGTCAAATATCCACTTTTGAAATCCGTGAGCAATCTAGCTGCTTTTCGTCGGTCAACAACTTTTAGCTGGAGTACTATTGATTTCGAATATGTGCTGTATAAGTGCACCCCATACATCACTGACAGGATTGTTGTTAAAGGATTGATACAAGGTGGGAACTGATTTCAGAGCCCTGTAAATTAGCTGTTCAAAAAGGTAGCATCTATCCCTGTGTCCTGCTTCTGAGTTTCTCGTACACCAGCCTCAACTCGTTCTTTGCCATTGATAGACAGATCAATGTGCACGTGACCTTAATGATGAACTAAATCACACGCATGTGTAAAGGAAATGAAAAATCGTTTCTAATTTTATTAAAACTGTTCTTGAACATTACGTTAGTTTGAGATTTGTTGGTGTTATGATACTACAGGGTCACTATACCTTTATACATTTCAAGAATGTTGACAAAATGTTGACAAATGTCGAAGACGTCTCCAATTCGAACCTTGTCACATCGTTTTCTGAATGCTATAAAACATTGATGAATACAACTGAAAATGTACCGACATGAGGAATCATTTATAACCTCGTTACAAGAGATCAGTAGCATTAACTGCAAAACGTGATTCCGAAAGAGTTATAATTTGATTAATCAATACTTCATTAAAACCCAAAAATTAACAGCCAAAATATGAATAATTTAATATGTTAGGTGGTAAATAACACCTCAGTCACATTTCCTACAGCGACCTTGCGGTCTATCATTTCTGCGGCCAGTTACATTTCTACGCTCGCCGTGGAATTTCTGCGCTCTCATACTTTGCAGTCACATTTCCCACGGCAGCCGCACGGTGAATTTAAAATTTCTGTTGATAGATAATACTTTTTTCACTTTATTTACGTCGGGACAATTTATAAATGTTATTCATAGTGCTAGGATGTAATATCAAATGAAAAGTGATCGTGAAACATTGACAAATAATGATTCAATCTTCAAAAGGCACTAGAAAAAATTTGATTGGACATCGTGATGCAGAAAATAATAATTTTGGGCCACCCCAAGGCGCCATTAGCCTACACATATATTTCTAGAATTGTTCCCTGGTCCGCGCACGTAGCAATAACATATATTTAATTACGTCATTGACAAACATGGCTAAATGATGTTCTATTCATCCTTCTTATTATCTTCTCAGATGTAGATTTAAAATAACTTAAGTCTTAAGCATATATTTTAAGCAGTCTTTATTGTAAAATATGTATACACATTTTGCGATATTAATATATAGATATAATATCGTTTGGTTAAGCAAAGTAGAGTTCTTAATACAACGTGACACAAACATGTAACACAGTCATATAACATTCACTAAAAAAAATGGTAATTATTGCATTGATAGCAAAATGTCAATTCATCTAGAGATCTCTATTACTGTGGGATATAACTAGATCATAAACATAGATGAGACGGTACAACATGATTACTAGATATGTCCTAAACTGTTTAAATATGGATATTTCAACACTCAATAACAGTAAAATAGGACCCTGGTGAATAATGGCAGAATCAGAATCCTTTTAAAATCTTTGAAATCTGATCAAAAGTTAATTCTATCTGACATTCAACGTGCTAACTGTGTTTATTTTCTCGAACCAGTTCACTTATTCAAAAAATAAAACGATTTATATTTAGCAGAAATGGCTACTTCATCGATACAAGCAACAAAGTTATTCCAAATAGAGGGTTGCTTTTTGTCACATTGAATTGTAAACATTAATTCAGTAACGATGTCATATGTGTTATTACATTATATCTACGAGACAATCTCAAATATGTATGTTATTCAATACAGCGTTAACATTTTTAAAAATCATAAAATAACGGCACAAGCTCTTTATCTTTGTTTATGTTTGTGCATGATACATACAGATGAATGACCAATATTTAACAATGCTTCTATATCAAGACTCGAACTTTGTATGACATTTGTTTGTTTGTCATTTCTTTACATCTATGAATGTTAAAATCTTATACTCATTGATGTGGATGATGTTTGGTTCATAAAGACTCTTAAAATAGAACATACACATTTTTGAAGCAACCTATATAGTAGCAGCATATTCTGATCGCATTTCAAATATACGTATATTTGAGATAACAATATGATTTGCACAAGAACACAAATATTATACAGGATGAGCCTAAAAGGTAACCCAACCAAAATGTTTGTGAATAACTCAGTCATTCAACATGGGTTTAAAATCATATTTGGCACAATTAAACCTTGTTTAATGTTCTTTCATTCTTCTAAGTGTCATCATTTTATGGCAATTTAAAAAACTCAAAATGCCAAAATGTCCCTCACTGACTGGACAAAAATCCCACCAGATTTTTATCTTATATTTTCTTATTATCTTATTATCTTATATTAATACTACCTTGAAACATTGGAACAAGAGATAAGAAGGAAGATGAGAGATATAACACAAGATGTTTATGCTTATGTTGTGAACAACTACGCCCGATACATTCAAGTTGGTCTCCAGACATGACGCCCATATTTTATGGCATGGACCACTAGACCATTATTAAGATTTGTTTGGGTTACCTTTTTGGCTCACCCTGTATTTTATTATATTGACTTGAACAATAGGTGAAGCTATAGTTTTGTGTAAAATTGGCGGGACATACCGCAGTCTATCAAAAATATGCCCACTAGGCGTTTATTTTGCACAGTGCGTTTACTTGAAAAAACTCAAAATCAATGCCCATGGGCCTTTATCAAATTTTTCAAGAGCAATGGGCTTTGATTAAGAGGGGAAAATAACTTTCCAAAACCATATCACATTTTTGCTACATCATGTCAAGTTTACCTATATTCTCTGTTCTGTTTTGAATAATAACCTAACCAAACCTAACCTAATTCAATCCTTGTCTCGAATGCTTTTGCTCACTGAGCGTTACTTGAGAAATCTTCGAAATGAACGCCCATTGGCCTTAATAATAAAGGAAAGAATTTGGAATAGACCATTCTTTCAAATAAACGCTGATGGGTCTAATCGCGAGAAACTCCGATAGTGGTCATAATCCATCTGGTACGTCGAATTTGATCTTAATTTTCAAAAGGGGGTGATAACACTAATCACTTCATTTCAGTAGTTTAATGCCGATATCTCTGAATTAGATTGAAGGTACATGTATATTGCAGTAAGCTTATTGTACGGTCAACTTAAAGTCACGAACACATAAATCAGTTCCTGAGAAGCGAACCAAAGATGAATTACGTCGTTTACATCATTCTTAATCCCGGAAAATAGTTTCCCTCGCAAAATAGGCTAAACATTTTGGTTGTGGGAGTTAAGGGAGAACAATAAAGTTAAAAGCCAGACCCGTAACAAGGGGGGTTCGGGACCCCCCCGGCCAAAAAATATTTTAAATCATGCAGTTCTGCCAATTTTGAGCAAATATAAGGAATGTCTGATAAGCGATTCAAATGATGACTTTCGTTAATTGCCAAAATTAGAAGACAGGTGTACTTGTACTACCCTAAAGTGGTGACATATTGTTATTGTGTCCCACTTTTCGTGGATTATGTTCGGCGTTTGGCGTATGGTGTTCGGCGTTCGGTGTCAGTATCAAATGGCAGGTTGAGACATTTTGCACATTAATGCCCTTTTCAGTAATGTGAAAGTCGTTGTTCACCTTTGTTTAAAATAACCAGACATATTATGTGATTTGCGATATCTTACAATTGTACGAAGGCGCCGAAATTCGACCTTTCGAATGGTCTACCGTGAGTAAAGAAAGAGTAACTTTATAGTGGGCTTTATAGCAAGGTTGGTCGGGGTCGGGAGCTGGGGATAATTTTATTGCTTAAATATAACCATATCATCATCTTACATTAGAATCCACTCAGTCTAACATCAATTTCTGGAGCGAAAGATGTCATTTTTGAGTTTTACCCCCCTTGACGACAAGTTCTTGGGGGTACTATGACAAATGCTTATAACTGAAGAAGTATTTATTTGATCATCTTCATTTTTGGCATAGGTAATTAACAGGTATGTAAAAATAAAATTTGAAAAACTCATACAAATCGGGTGATTAATCCATTCTAAAGATAATAATTCAGGTATTTTCAAGGGTCAATTTCAACATTTTCT
>CAIIXF020000117.1:0-26512 GCA_903813345.2 Owenia fusiformis
GTTCCCAAGTTGTGATTGAAACAGCTTGAAACCCCTCCAAATGAAATGTGTCAAGAAGAGCAGTCTTGTCTGGAGAGAAAAGTGAGATGCTCCTGGTTTTAAAGTGGATGACACACTGAGCCAAGACGACTCCTAGTGGAGAGACCAAAGTATTTCCAAAAGAAATGAATCCAGATTGGGTGAATCCAGACTAAGACCATATGTACTGACTTCTTCTAGGTCTGAGTTACCAGAAAAATTACGAGGTAGCAATCTAAGGCACTTCGATCAGCGTGTTGTCAGGACAATGTCTGAATTTTAGGGGCAAATATACAACTTTGACATCTTACGTACAATTTGTGGCACACAAGACCAGTATATTCTGTTGAAATAGACCCAATTGTCCCGACAACACCCTCATTAAATTGCTTCAGATTGCTACCTATACATTGAGACCGATGAGGCAGCTTCCTCTAACTTCATCATTTGAGACTGAATACTCTATCTTTTATGAGTACTGGTATCTACAACTAATTTTAATGTTATGAGTAAATATTTTTTCAATTTTTTCTTCAACATGTATTGTAATGACTTCAGTATGAATGAAATGTCCCTTGGTGTTGTGGTCCTGGATTGTGATATTGGTTCTCGATTGGAGGGGGGAGGGGGATGTGAGACATTGTTTCTTTTCACGTTAGATCATGGTTTTGGGATATATAGGGTCTACTTTTCTTATGACAGATTTACACTTACAGTTTGCTTTTCTTGTCGGGTTTCCTTAAAGTTTTTAGTCACCCTTCCCTTTTGGCATTTGTGCTTATATATTCAACAGACATTCCTGGTATGAGAGGAGATCCTGTGACTCACTGTAAGAGAGAATTGAATTAAACTGAATCCCAAATGATGTCATAAAGGTTTGGGAACTCTGAGGTCAAATGTTATAAAGATGCGAGAGTAATAGTACAGCGCTCAGATGACAATCAAGGACAGGCTATAAAGGCTAAATTTGCTGAGAAAGCATTGGGCATGTATGAGATGGCTCTAGAGTCAGCACAATTTGGAAGGAAAACCAAGATTAAACCAACCCCATTGTTTGATGGGAACACACTGTGGTTAGACTTCAAAGCATACTTCAAGAATTGCATGGTGAGCAAGCAGAGAAATGATGAAGAGAAGAGGCAGGCCTTACTAACCAGTTGATGGAAGATATTAAGCGCAGCAGCTAGTGCAGGAGCTGGAAGAGGGGTATGCCTATGATGACCTGGTGGAGGCTTTAACATATCTCGAGATGCCTTGCTCTTCACAAGATAGACTAGCGAGGTAGAGCTCTGGGAATGCCATAACTGATGATGATGAGCAGCAGTACACAGAAGAGATCCAAAGTCTCTTGATCAGGCCATGGAAGTGGCCCAGAGGGGGGAAGCGTATCAGGAATCTGAATGGATCCAGAAAGGACTCAAGCTAATACAACGGGATCATCATATCTCCTTTTCTTCTAGTGATCATGTGGGGGGAAACCTCTTTAAATGATTGAAGAAATAAAGACGGAGATGAAGAGGAATATAAAAGCTAGAGTCTGTCAAACGTTTCAAGAAGAGAGCTCTGTGCACATTGTGGCATTAATTGTAGGAGTTGTTGTAAGAAGGTACATGTTTTGTAGAGCTGTCAATTGGTATGTTTTGATTGATCAGCCTAAGGGCACATGTCTTATGTTTGGCTACAGCCCCAAAAGAGGTCAGAAGAGAGAAAAGCTCCCCGAGAGTAAGAGTTCTATATCCAGTAACTCAGCAATTCATCCTGAACAATTTCTTAATCTGGTGAGAAGCATGGTTGCCAACTCTTGCAAGGCACAAACAGTGAGGAGAATAGTTGAAACCTAGTGAGAGAAATGTCCTTGTTCAAGCTGATTGTTCTGTCGCTGCTTTTGGCTCCTGTTTATGGAGATGGCATGAGATGGGAGAATAACCTTGACGCAGATGGCGATTGCTGACATTAACAGCATTAACAGAGAAGGAATTCTGAGAACAGATTTCATCAGAGCTAACGTAGCTGTGATACACTATGGCGCTGTGCTGATGTGTTTTCCTGAACCAGATGAGTTATAAAATGAAGAGCTTTGAGAGCTCAAAAGCAGGCAAATGAGATCTAACTCTGCTATCATGGCACCATAATACACATCGTTTATATCGTTAATATAAGATGGTTAAAAACCAAGAAAGTTAGTCAAAATAGGATTCATCGTCTAAAAAGTACATGGTAACCATGGGAACGAGTGTTTATGGTATGCTTACCAACATGAAAACTTTAATTTATCAGTATATCTAGATGGTTGACATACTCTTCTTTGTATTGGCAATACATATACATACTTTTAACCATTATTAAGACGTGAGGCCATTGAAACAATCTTATCATATTGTTAATATATGGAATATTGATGCCAAAGCAAGGGTTATGACGTCATAATGTATATGTAAATATAAAGCTAATTAACATAATTTATGCAGGATGTGAAAGAACTTATTATTACGCTTCTTCTGATACCAATAATACTAAGATTGCTTAAAAATAAAGAAAGTTACAGTCCAAAATGTTTTTATTGACTGAATTGCTGAAAAGTTCACGGTAACCATGGCAGCGAGTTTTTATGTTATTCTAACCAACATGCAGCCTTCAATATCAGTATATCCGAAAAGCCAAAATACTCTTGCTTGTATTGGCACCGCATTTACCTACTTTCATCCATTTTCAAGAAGTTTAACTAATAAAACACTGTTATTTTATTGTAAATATATGGAAAATCGAGGCCAAAAGAAGGGCTATGACGTCATAATGGATACGCAAATGAGCCAATTAACATAATTTATGCTTACGGTGAAAGAACTTATTATTTCGCTTCTTCTGATACCAATAATGCTAAGATTGCTTAAAAACAAAGAAAGTTACAGTCCAAAAAGTATTTATTGCCTGAATTCCTGAAAAGTTCACAGTAACCATGGAAACGAGATTTTATGATATTCTATCCAACATGCAACCTTTAATATCAGTATATCCAAAAAGCTGACATACTCTTGCTTGTATTGGCACCGCATTTACCTACGTTCATCCATTCTAAGAAGTTTAACTAATAAAACACTGTTGTTTTATCGTAAATATATGGAAAATCGAGGCCAAAATAAGGGCTATGACGTCACAATGGATACGCAAATGAGCCAATTAACATAATTTATGCTTGCGGTGAAGGAACTTATTATTTCGCTTCTTCTGATACCAATAATGCTAAGATTGCTTAAAAACAAAGAAAGTTACAGTCCAAAACGTTTTTATTGCTTAAATTACTGAAAAGTTCACGGTAACCATGGCAACGAGTTTTTATGTTATTCTAACCAACTGCAGCCTTCAATATCAGTATATCCCAAAAGCTGACATACTCTTGCTTGTATTGGCAGTATATTTACCTACTTTTATCCATTTTTAAGTGTAACTAATAAAACACTGTTACTTTGTTGTAACTATATGGAAAATTGAGGCCAAAAGAAGGGTTATGACGTCATAATTGATATGCAAATGAGCGAATTAACATTATTTATGCTTGAGGTGAAAGAACTCATTATTACGCTTCAGCAGATACCAATAATGTGAAGATTTGTTAAAAATCGAGAAAGTTACAGTCTAAAATGTATTAACCACCAAGTAAGAAATTTAAAAAGTGGGCGTGGCTTTTGCGTCCCGTTTCCATAGTGATCGGCCATTTTTCAATTTTTATTATTGCCATTTTTGAAATCTGCATATTCATATTATGAAAGTCAGGTATGACTCATGCGGTTGCAAGCTATCTTAATTAAGGTCAACAAATAAGGCCTTTTTGCTGGATCTCCCACTCGCCTATTATTTAAATTTCGAAGAAACAAAAAATATTCATTTTGTATTCATTTATTTTACTCAAACAGGTATTATAGTAGGTGCTCGGATTTCCCTACAGTTACAACAAATATACATGGGGTGCTCGGATGTACCTGCTATCACTGATTTAGACGTACGGACTCCATACCTGCACATGTTATTTTCTTGTACAAAATTAAGTATGAAGGCAGGTGTGTATTTCCTTGCTTTTTTCTGGAAAGTATCATTACACTGTCAAGGCCCGTTGCCAGAGGGGGAGCTGGGGGAGCGTCAGCGGAAGCTCCCCTCCTGGCCAGAAATTCTTTCAAAATCATGCAGTTTTCCACCATTCTGAGAATTTTTCACATGATTTTTAGCCAAAATTGTGAAAAAGCTCCCCCCTGGAAAAAAAGATGACCATGTGACATTTTTTATGCTTGAACTTTGGTCACTAGTTGGTATTATTGTATTAAAGACATCATTGCTTTAATAAATAATAGTGAAACATCTGCAAATTATTGTTTTTGTTATGGAATGATGTTTGGAACATTAAAGTTTTCAAGAAAAAAATTCACAATAACTTAACTTGATATTTCATTGTCTCTTTATTATACCAAAGTTCAGGGCCTGACCTTAACTTTTTTTTACCAGTAGCAACGACCAAAACAAGGAGCAAATTCCCATATTCAGGTAGCAAAATAATGCTACAAGGAAACATTATCAGGTAGCAAATTGCTCCTCAAATTATATTTCAGGTAGCAAAAGTTAATGTGTATAATTCCATTTTGTAGCTAATGGAGGGTCATGCATTTACTTGAAAACACCTATTTTAACTTGCTTATTTGAACTGAAGCACTGTAATATGTTGTGTTTATGTGTTTTCGGGCATGCTTCAAAAAACATAGTCTTAGTGCTTTCTACAACCATGTTGCATTCCTCCTTTGAAACTACATTTTGATTCCTAATTTGATCATCCCACTTACACTTATTTTAACTAGCTTACCTATTTGAAGAACATTTTAAACTGTAAATTTTGTTAACAAAATTGTTTATCACATGTTAAGAATACAAGATTGGCTTTAAAGCCACATACAGCTCAACAAAAGTGATCAATATTGTTTATCACATGTTAAGAATACAAGATTGGCTTTAAAGCAATATGAGGTAGGCTTTATGAGTGATTCTAGGGAGAAGTTAGAACACATTTCATTAAAATTAGCTTAATGACAGCATTTTACTTAAACAATGTGATCATAACATGTGAGATAAGTTGTTTTACCTTGTAAAAAATAGAAATGGAGTTTTAAAGACAATCACCGTTCCCTGTTGTTTTAAGAGGAATACGCACTGGACTGCCATCTTGATGGCGATTCAGCAAATGTTTGAGAATTCATCCACTGAAACAAAACAAAAAATGTTATGTTCACCATTCCCTTTAGTAATTTACAATGGCGTTTTTCATTTATGAGTCATTTTAATTACACTGACTTGATCTCTGAACTTCAAATGCCATTTCACTCAAAGTTATTGTTTTTCACTTCAGTATGAACTCAAATTAAGGACTGTGGCTATTTAAATAAAGAACTGTGCAATAGACTGATATGTTCAACTAAATTTTCTTATTTAATCAAGCTGTACATTAGACTAATATCTGTAATCATGTCTTACAACGAATCCCCGGTTATCTCACCTTTTTGCACTGAACGGAACGACCATTTTTTACGTTCAAGAGTCATCTGAGAACAATTTGTGGTTTTTCAGACCAAAATCCGCATGTTTTCATTGAAAATAGGAGAATGAATCATCTAATCCTAATAAAGGTAGTATAATCAATTGGGGGGTTAACAAATTATAGCGTATTCATCGATGAAACATGTTATATTTACCTGTTAGATGTGTATTGGATTTACTAGAATTTCGCGCAGGTGACATTTTTTTCGGCAAGAAATTCTGTTTCCCTAAAGCGAGTAAAGTCCAATCAGTGATGTTGTCTTATTTTATTTCATTTTGGGATCGGTATCAACCAATCAGCGTTGAGGTTGTTTATCGCTATCGGAAACGCAATGAAAAAATGAAAAATAGCGGGAGTGGTAAGTTCTAGGGGGTCTAAGATCTTTTCTTAGGGCTACAAAATTTTCCAGACACTG
Organism: Owenia fusiformis; assembly: GCA_903813345.2. Taxonomy (NCBI): domain Eukaryota; kingdom Metazoa; phylum Annelida; class Polychaeta; order Sabellida; family Oweniidae; genus Owenia; species Owenia fusiformis. The sequence continues at coordinate 6,009 of CAIIXF020000117.1, forward strand.
GGGCCATACACAAAGTTGGTACAGGGTTAGCCGATGTTGGCTCATTGTCCACAAAATGCCTTGAGCAAACGCATGTGTATCCTGTTGGCTCCCAACCTTTCCTATTGATCATTTTTACCCATCTTCTGAATATAGTTCTATTCCTGATATTATCTGTTTTTGGCATGTGGAAAAAAATCACATTCTTCATCCATGGGTATTTTCCGTGCTTTAAGTGCTTCCGAGAATCGGAGGTACATCCTACCACGCAGCAATACTTCACTGGGCATTGTTTACATGAATATTTCCTTAGAATACTGTGATTTTAGCGTGTAATTATTGAAAACTTGAGAAAGATCGTAATATATTTTCTAGAACCAATATGGCGGCTAGTCAACTGATCATGTGATTTCTTCTCTCCTGGAATATATTCCTCTTTTCAACCATTGTTTTCACCCCGTTAGGAGCCAATAGAACGAGAAAAAATGTCTGTTATATAAAGATTATCAAAAGAGTAATCGTTTCTGATAGTTTTTTTTTCTCTGATCGCACGGAGATTTGATCGAAAATATCGATTGAAAAATGGGTATGAAAATACCAATGTTAAACCAATGGGGATAGAACCAGGAAGAAAAAAGTTGTACCCCTGCGAACTGAATCATGGGTAATATTTTTACCATATAAGGAATAACTTTCGCACTTTCTCATCGAAGAGCGATTGTAGTGCCAATCGAGATTTCGAGAATTGGAACATCACCACTGAAAGGCTTAACCATTTAGTCAAAATGTGCATTATTTTACACTTTTGTTTTTGTCTTACCTTTGTTAAGTTTTGCTACCGGCTGTCTTATCTTATTTTCAGCTTTTAGATATTCCATGAGTTCACATACCACTTGGTGAAGTTTGTCCTCCCACTGACCTTGCTTTAGTTGCTTATTCCCAGAGCTCTGTTGTACCAGACGTTCAAGTTCTGCAATAAGCTGAAAATAAGAAAAGAAATTTGTATGCATAAATACTCTGGGTTATGATTCTCAAAACCTTATGGACCAAAACTGACCCACTGGCACCGACTAAAATGTTGACAAAACTGAAATGCATTTTTCATTTCTCTCAGAAGTTCATCTCCCTGCGATTAGAATCAAATGGTAATTCAGTTAATAATATTTATGGTCCACATTGAAAAGTGAGTCTCAGCCAATCAGTTTAAAGCAAATGATTTTGCTGTGTATTATTTTGCTGTGCAGGTATAAAGCGATAGGTCTTGCCTTTACCAAATGCTCATTCTGGAGTTTGGAACAGAAAGCAACTGCCAGGATTACAACATCAGTGTCAATAGTTCTAATCATGAATGAGTTGTAGCCTTTATTTGCTGCATCCTGAACATGGAGAAAGATCCTAGAATCAGCCTCTTCTTGTGTGCATGGAGCATGTAAAGTGTCAGTTGGGGGAGAGCTTACGACATCTTGCTCTAAAGTAGTAACCAGTTGTTTATCTGGGGCTATTGGTATGTTTCCAACAGACATGGCCAATAGTTCAAAAAATCCAGTTTTGTTTTTGTCTCTCTTTCCAGTTTCCAGGTATGGCAGCTGTAGGGTAAACCTTCCTCCTCTTTCCCTTACCTCGGTTCTGGCGAGTTCTTAGTTTGAGACTGTTAGGTAGGTATCTATCCCATATGATGTCAAGTCTCTGGACCTGGCTCAGCTGTTGCTGAATGTAAGGGTTGAATATGTTGCTTGCATAGGTATATAATATACAGGCATATAATAATGGAGTCTAAATAAATCTGACCATCTGGCCCCATATTCAAGTTCTACTTTTCTGGTTGGAGTAAGAGTATTAATATTTCTAACTTTATCAGCATATTTTATTTATATGTTGGAGATCATTTCGGATTTCAGAAGGATTGAGAGAAGATCCAGAATAATTAGCTTTCTCAAGAAAAAGTTCTAGGAATTTTCTTGTGCACTTATTGGAACCCCTTAGAGCCCCATGTCCAACAAATCCCCCACATTTACATGTTGCTGGTATATCACAAGTCAAACAATGAATCTTTAATCTATAAAAGTTATCCAAAATACCAACCAATATCATATCTTCTTCAAAGAATCTGACTTCCCTTGGAAGATTGTTGATGATCAGATAAATTGCACCTACAGAGTTAGATCAGTGATCATAAGGTTGGAACAAATCCACATTCATTGATGTTAATAAATTAGTCTTCCTTCCAAATATCACCATCATAAATATTAGCTAAAACTCCCATCTTCATCTTTTTTATTCCTCCAATTTTGACATAATTCAATAAAACCAGCCCTTTGTACCAAACGAGATATGGATTCTTTGATACTTTTATAACAAAGAATCTTGTAAGGCTTCAAGTTTATTCCATTTAGAGTTTTCGCTTCCTTTCAAAGTTTAGTATTACATGGAGTTTGAAATCTCCGCATGGAGTGATTGGGAAATTCAACAAACTTGCATTTTAAAATAATCCGAGAGTCATTTGATCTTTCTGTGTAACAATCATACAGGTCACTCATATCACATAGAAAAATATTCAAAAATAAAAGCAGTGCTTGTACAGCTTTGCCTGACACTTTGAATACCCTCTGCCAAGTCAATATAAAAATATTTTTCTCAAACCATATACTTTCACTATTTACATTAAAATCAACAAAATTTACACTATTTACAAGTCTTGTTTTTGATGTACACAATAATTCCTCTTAGCTTGTCCGTTTTCTCCTTGCTTTCAAAATGTGTCTGTCCATTATGACATTATATTTCGTACTAAATGATCATATGTTTAGCAATCTCCTACTATAAACTAAATATTTTAGTCTAAGCCCTATTTGCAATGATTCATAATCAATAATGTCATACCTCAATGTTTTCCTTATACATTTACCAATTGACTGATTATGTTTCAATAGGTAATATTTCGTACTAAATGATCAGGTACAGGTACAAACATCCCTGAAAATTACAGATGAATTCTGTATCTGCAATACAGCCTGCCGTTCCTGCTAACATCATTACTTTACAAAGTCTTTTATCTCGTGCCGTTAAGACTCATTTTTGTCCAGCACTGCAATGTATAGGCCTAAATTATAGAGTCTGTGAGTCCATAATCTCTTGAGAAGGGCTGTCGAGAGTCCTGTCACTTCTATTAAACCTGAAAAAGTTTTGATTTTTGCTTGGGAATTAGATAAATCTTGTAAATAATAATTATCATTATATGATTTAGTACATAAAGCTTTAAAACATTGACTTTGACAACAGTTAATAGACAAACTTCACACTTAGGGCAATATGAATTTGCAATCACCTCTATTTAATCATTCCTATTGGTTTAACAAATAGTCACTACTTTTTGTTGTCTTATTGCAGTTTTAATTTTTGCTTGGGAATTAGATAAATCTTGTAGATAATAATTATCATTAAGTGATTTAGTAAATAAGGCTTTAAAACTTTGACTTTGACCACCGTTAATAGACAAACTTCACACTTAGGGCAATATGAATTTGCAGCAGCACCTAAGTTGCTGCAAATGCAGCTCTGCATGGCCATGTCAGCAACAAGGTGGCAAAGGTATCATATACTAATGCAAACTCACTGATTTGAAGCATGGTTAGGCGTGATATCGCGGATTGTATTATTTTAAATAATTACCTTCCTATTCTCTGCATGTCTTTTATCACTGCATATCCCAGTGTGATAGCATTCACTTCCGTCAATTCAGAGCACACCATCACAAAAATGGTTGTCTGCCATTGCTATAAGTAAGGTCACAAATAAGATAGTATTTAGAATAAATACCTGTACAAATGATCTAAGTTACAATGGCCTACATTTTTAAAGAGACAATTTAAATAAGTATATAATTTTTGACATTGATGCCCAACAATTTTGATGACTTTCTGAAGATGACTGTAACATATGCTTAATACTTACATTCTTGCACAACTCCAGAGTACATTTGCACTCTGGCTGCCATTTAGTTCTTCTTTTTCGACAGCCAAACTGGTTCCGCACTTGGAATCTTTCTTTCTAAAAGAAAATTTTACCTTCTAAGCAACCATGTACAGTTGAAAATCCATATTAAATATAGAATTTGTTTTACCAAGTGCATCAGCAGTAGGTTGGCACCTTTGCATTGTCAAAAATGAGTACTTATGAATCTCCTGCTGAAGATACTGGGTATCACATCATAAACTTCCAATGAATGGGATGTGATAATGCCATACCAAGGGTGAAAAAGTACTTTCATTGAGTATATGCTAGGTTACCTGTCAGACTTAAAATGGAAAAAAATTATATGTTTTTTAAAGCCCCTTCTAATAAGCGAGCCAGAATATGTATGGGTTGTCTAAATTTTTTTTTTTTTTAATCATTTATTTCATTAATTAAGTTCATGGTAAGTTATACATGTTATACCGCCTAGGTTTGAACATAAACATTGTTGGCAGTAGGTTATAAGTAGGTACATAACATCATGTAAGATATGAAATATACAGGGTGGGCCAAAAAAAAGTTCACCCTTTTTCATTTTAATCTCATTTTTTTGTTTTTGATGCAATCCCTTAAAAAATTGATATGTAGATAACTGAGACATTTCTAAACAAGGTCGATATATAACATTAGGTGTGTCTTTGGCTGTTTTGTTTTTAAAGTAAATGTTCAATATGTCCTCCTTGTTCCTGCACGACCAGTTTTAGTCTATGACGCCATTTATTTATTGCCGCGTTAATTGATTGTTGTGATAATTGTTCCCAACATAAAGTTATTCTTTGTTGGAGTTCTTGAACTGAATGGATGGGAACACTATGAACATGTTTTTCTAGTTCACCCCACTTTTTTAGCACTCTGTCTATATAGTATGTAGAATTCATTTTGGCTCCAGGTTGAACAAATGTTACTCTAGTTTTTCCCAATTTAGATACGCCGGCAGATACCATGAGGAAAATTGGATAAAACCATGGATTTTCAGTAACTTGTTGACCAACTCATCTATGGTAGTATCGGGTGTTTATAAGAAAACTTAATTGTTTAAAGAGGTGTTTATCATCAACTCTGACTATTATTAACACTCTACTTTGTAATATTTTGCATTAACTGACATAAAAATTATATTAACCATGATAACTTCTTTTCAAATTTCCCTCCTTTTTTTGAAATCCGCCATTTTGTAAATGAAGTGAATTTCTGTTTTTTTCATGACACACCATAAATATATTTTAGGTGTCATGACAACACTGTTGCATAAATTTCACTCAAATCCTAACAACATGTACAGAAATGTCTGAGCTATATACATATCAATTTTTAGAGGCATTGCATCAAAAATAAGAAAATTAGATTAAAATGAAAAAGGGTGAACTTTTTTTTGGCCCACCCTGTAATGGCGTTACACCATATCTAAAGAATCAAGAATATACAAGTGGACATTTAATAATGGAAAGTACATACATGGATAAAGGGCTAAGCAAGGGATATCGTTTCCATACTTTTGGTGATGAACTCTGCAGTTAGATGAAGAATTTGGTTATTAGATTTTGAGTCATAGTTTTTATGACCGTAAAGTAAGAACTCTATCTTACCTTGTTGATTAAGCTTTAGGTAAATTTCAATCAACTGCAAATGTGAAAGCTGTGCAATCAAATCTATCCTTTCATCTTCATTTAGGTTGCAGTGATGGAAGACATGTATAGTTGTTTGAGGATTGCCACATTTAAATTATTTTTATCAAGCCTTTTCAAAATATTAGGAAATATTTTGTTTGCTTTTGAGAATGATGTTGAGTCCTCTCGCCATGCAAGGCAGACACCGTTATGTTTTGTACCATAGCAGGCTCCATTGCCTTTGTAGAGGCAATGAACTAATAATAATAAAATAATAAAATAAAATAATTGTACACTGTCTAATCTGTACATGAAATGCAATAATAAAATTGTATGAAATAATCTTTAGCTTTATCTGTCTCATTATCATTATCACTGGCATTATCTATCTCATCTTCATTGGTATTATCATTGTCATCATCAAAGTAGATATGTGTTACAGCATTGGTGTAATATATGCTCGTCATAGTGTTCATAGTTAATTCAGGGATGCATGGGGATTTTTATCATTATAAAGATTTATTTATTATTTAAAAGAGCAAATCCACCAAAATAAGTTGCACCAAATTAAGTAGAAGTAAAATATCAGAGTAAATTAATGTCTTCATGAACTGCCTTAAGTCTAACACACTTAACGTGTTTCCACATTAGACATTTGTCACACCTGGCACTTGACTCTTCCACATCATTTATAATTCTATGACAGACATTGCAGCTATATGCCTTATTCTCGTCCATTCTTCTTAACATAGATTGTAGATCCTTCCAAGCAGCATTGGTGAAATGAGGTTTCAACATTTTCATATTTATTTCTTTTTCATTCCTCTCAATAATGTACCCATTCAAAACATCTTTTACTAATCCTTTGTTTGTTATCCACTCAATTAATGCTGGAAGCAGAAAAAACAGTGAAAGGTCAGCATATATTATTCTGTGTCTTCCTTCCTTCCAAAACTGACAATAAAATATAACAAGTATCTGCTAGTGGTACTTATATCTCAGGCCAAGCATTAAGTTTTTGATTTTCGCCTGGGATTTTTGTATATTTTATCTTGCAGTTTCGGGTGTAGGATTAATGTAAGACCACGCATCAACATACCATCTCAACGGGCCTATAGATCCCAGACGATGCAACGATTTTTTGATGTCGTCTGCCCAGAACGACTTCTTCCTGCCCGAACAACATGTTTGTTATCCGATACGCATTTTGTAAGGATCTCAGTTTCAGACTCCCTCTATCTTTGCAATATTAGATTGACGAGACTGTGACATATTTATTTACTTAACACTTACAGCTATATTTTTAAAAAAATGAGATATCTTGCAAATTATTAAAATTTTAAATTCAAAAATGTATGGTTAAATCTCTCAAATTGTCCATTTCCAGATGGATGGTATGGTGTAGTATGTGATTTTGAGATACTATAGATTTTACACAAAGCAGCAACTATTTTGCCCTCAAAGTTTCTAACATGATCTGAATGAATCCTAGTAGGAATTCCAAACACATGAAACCAATTGTTAACTCAAACTTTGGCTACAGTTCTTGCCTTTTGATCTTTAGTTGGTATAGCCACAGAATATTTAGTGAACATATCAGTCATCAACAACACATTTTTATAGCCACTACTAGACATTTCAAGAAAAGTAAAATCCAAAGATAAAACTTCTAGTGGTTTTGTTGTATGTATAGTTCCAAGGGGTGATTTGATTTCATTATTGATCTTGCTTAATACACTTTTTGCAGTTATTGATCCAAGTTTTTTTTTGTCTTCTGACGTGTTTAGCTAGTAAAATCTAACTCTGACCAATTGTTCAGCTCTATTATTACCTTGATTACTAATATGGTTATGTAAGGATGTAAAGACCTCTTTTCTCAAAGATTGAGGCAGAACAATTTGATGTGTCTCTGTGGTCATTGTCAAGAACACTTCTATGTAATATTCAATTTATGATTTTGATATTTGAGCTGTTCTTTATTGAAAGTTGAATGGTCAACACTTTCCTTATTTATCAAAGCTCTGACTGGACCAATGATTGGATCAGACATTTGTGAGTCTAAGTTTTGTCATATTGCTAGGCAATGTCTCACTAGTTTTCTTTGCAAGAGATCGAGCCCCTGGGATCGAGCGGACCAAAGGTTTAAAGTCTGAATTAGAATTTTCTTGATTTATATAGCACTATTCTATCAGCAAAACCATTGATTAAGCTCATAGCACTAAGCTCTATGTCGGATTCATCTTTACTTTGACTACTACTATGTTGAATTCTACTGAGTGCATCTGCACCTGTGTTTTTACGTCGAGGGCGATATATGATTTCAAAGTCAAAAGATGGTAAATCTGAGACCCATTTTTGTTCAAGAGCTGGCAATTTTTTCTGTGTCATTGCATAATCTCTAAACGTGTCAGTGACTGCCCATTTGAGACTTAACAATTCAGGTTTCTTGCTAGAATAATTTAGCATGTTTTTCTCACTTTTACATATGCCTCTGCGTGCATATGATATGACCCTTGTCTTATTTAGTTTTTTCAAAAATATAGTACTGTACATTGTTATATTTTATTTGCTGTTTTTACTTTCTGTTATTATTGAACATAACACCTCCAATTGAGGATCCTTTGCTCTATATCTTTAGAGCAAAGGTTCAGTTATCAAATAGTGTTTTACATATTAGGCCATTCTATTAACCAAAATAACTTACATTTAAAAAACATAAACCATCCTTGAGTTGTTTAAAAAGGAAATGCATGGCTAATTTTGATGATTTAATGCTTCATATCATGGGCTTTCAATTAGAGTTGAAAGTTGAAAGCCCATGTTCATATTAAAAATTAACATGTAATAATAGTACAACACTTAATTTGCATTTATTATTTTTTAAGGAAATGGTTACCTTAGCAGTTTTATTTAAACCTCGTGGTACAGTTGATTCGCTGCTTGTGGGTACATCTGATTTGTTCGACATTTCAATATTCCCACTGAATGCATGGACATATCATCCGAATTCATCCTTTTTTATATTTTCACCATGTGCACGCTTCAAATGCTTTAACATACTCTTGTTCAAGTCAGTATTAAAAGAATGCAGATTAAGCCTCTATGAGAATAGATGATTCACAGGATCCATAGAATTCCTCAAGTATAAATCTTTCACCAGCAAACTGTTTAGCTTTTCACATACTTGTGTATCCACATTTCCAGCGATTTGTGTTATGAGTGATGGTTTACACATGTCTCCAGCTTTGAATTATTTTGGTGAAACCAATCATACAGCGATAGTCGCATGGAAGAATTTGTTAGAGGATGAGAGTCTCCTTCTTCAGGTTCATCGTTAGGCACATCTAGGAATGGCAAAGACATATATGGTCTTTTTTCCACAGTGACTAGTAAGGGTTCTTTCAAATCAAATCCTGTTGGGATTGTATGTCTCTGGCTCAATGTAAACTGGCGTATATGGGCCTAACCGAGACCCCACATAATTATTTCCACCAAAGTCATTGATCTAAAATATATGTTAGTACCCCAGACAGGTTGTATGATGCAGTCATTTTTTTACTTTATATTTGCAATAGAACAACCATTCTTATTAAAATTTTCATATTTTATTCTTGAGACAATTTCCAACATGGGAAAAAATATTTTAACGAAATTCCCAATTTTATGATTTTGACGGGCTTTTTTCAAAAGCACTACACTGTCAATAAAATACAGGTTTTTGCTTGAACAATTGAACTTTTAACATCATTTCAAATATTGTCTGGCTATTGGATTTTCGGCAGCCTAAAGTCTTTCCAGATATATATGTTGCCATATTAATAATAATTATGGCTGATTATTGTTATTCACTTGAGTCATATTCAATATTATTACAGTACATTAGGCCAATAAAAACTTGTTGCTCTGGGTCTCGTTTTGTGAAGCATTCCCTAGTCTGAGCCCAGATAGAGGAGGTCAATCTTCTTGTCCACGGACAGGAGTTCAACCCGATCGAACTGTTCAATACTGTCCAAAATGAAGTAAAACATTACGAATCTCTAATTTCAAGTATTCTTGGCATAAGATCTTTCAGAGATGTTAATATAGCTGTGTCAAATTTTAACATGAAATTGTCAAGGAGACCTGACATTTTAAAAGCATGATACAATTTACGTGCCACGGGCTTGCATGCTGAGTGACGGTGGCGGAAAAACCCAGTCGAGAAAAAGGTGCGTTTTCAGAGGAAACGTGACCCAGAGTGACAAGTTTTTCATTTGCCTAATGCACTGTAATAATATTAGGCCTATTGAATATGACAAAAATGAATAACAATAATCAGCCATAATTAATATGGCATCAAATACATCTGGAAAGACTTTAGGCTGGCAAAAATCCAATAACTAGACAATCTTTGAAATGACGTTAAAAGTTTAATTTTTCAAGCAAAACCTGTATTTTATTGACAATGGAGTGTTTTTGAAAAAAGCCTATCAAAATCATATAATTAGGAATTTCGTTAAAATATTTTTTTTCCATGTTGGAAATTGTCTCCAGAATAAAATATGAAAATTGTAATAAGAATGGTTGTTCTATTGCAAATATAGAGTAAAAAAACGACTGCATCATACAACCTGTCCGGGGTACTAATAGTCATGAATATTCAATTATTTTTATTTTTTCATGTCAAGTCAGGACTATTATGATTTTATTTGAATGTTGACAGTGTATTTTTCAAAGCTCTAAGATATTTTAACATCCTCACTTACTTTACTAAGAAGGGGTCTTTTCCTTTCTCTATCCGAAAAAACAAGATGGTTTTTCAGCTCAATGTCACTAAGGTTTATGCGTTTCTGGAGGCAATGCTCCAGCCTGATTGCTATTTACATTTCTTTTCGTCAATTAGTCTCGCAGCTCCAAGTAAGTTAATGTTGACTATCAAGCACATTTATAGTATTGCACTACTCTCTTACCCTTTGGTGCGTATATTGATTGAGTTCAAACACTGGCATAAAGTTCTATAGAATTTATTCACTAAATCCAAATATTTAATTTTGGGGACACCATAACATCTCATTAACACTGTAACATATTAGTACATGACTCTCGCCATGAGTCAAAATAAAGGTCAGTACTGTGTGGTCTCATGCCACTGACCAAAATGACTTAACGTGACCTCCTGCCACATCCTGAAACTTAAATGCAAATAACTACTCTTTTTCGGTTCATGATCATAAAAATTCCACTAATCTGTTGGGATTGTATGTCTCTGGCTTAATGTAACCTGGCGTATATGGGCCTAACCGAGACCCCACATAATTACTTCCACCAAAGTCATTGATCTAAAATATATGTTAATAGTCATGAATATTCAATTTTATTTACTTTTTCATGTCAAGTCAGGACTATTATGATTTTATTTGAACATTGACAGTGTATTTTTCAAAGCTCTAAGATATTTTATCATCCTCACTTACTTTACTAAGAAGAGGTATTTTCCTGATTGCTATTTCCATTTATTTTGGTCTGTGTAGCTAAGTGTATTTTCTGACTACAGGGTGTCCGGAAAGTGAAGATACAAATATTCTTATTTTGAGAGATTTAATTTTCCCTTCATGTTTTCTCTTTCTCCATTAGTTCTTTAATTGGTAATCTAATACCTTCCTCCTGGCCTATAAAAATTGAAAAAAATGTCTGTATATTATATCATGCGCATATATTATATATTATTTCTTGTTGGGTTGGAAGATTTTCTGCACTATTTTCCTTGTTTTAAAGTACTCTCTTTTTGACAGGAGTGCCATTGTACTGCACCACACTCTGTTTCTTTTTTTCCTTAACATATAAGTTGAATTCAATTTTTTGTGCACAAAAGTAGGAATTGATGGTATATCAAAAAAGGTGGATTCCCATTGAACTTACTAACCAATAGTATTGAAGGCATGTCTCCCTTTTCTGGACACATATGCTGGCCCGTGCAGCTAAGGTCAGATAATTGGGATCAGTGTCCCATCCACAAGTCCAACAACATTTGGAATTCTGTGTCTAGCATCAATGAAACCGTCTCGAATTTCCCGACGCCTCGCGCCATTTGGCCAGTAGAGCTCTTCATCTACATGTCTTACAATTTGATTATTTCTTATATGTATCAAGTGATACATTTAAAGGGGCAACATGGCCTGTTGAGAAAACTCAAAAAATTTTACTTTTCTGAGCTATCAGGGCAACATTTATACCTATACGTATACCTATATATATTTGGATATACAAAATGTGCTTTTAGCTGATTTTTAAAGTTCTCTTTCTTTCAAATAAACACAGATATGCTCACTCTACTTATTAGTAGCCATCGGTAAAAGTGAAATGAAACAGAACCGAATGTGGCTAAGGTATACTTCAAAACAGCCCTTGCATGTGATGCCCCGGTTATTTTGCCATATGCCTCATCATTTACATAGGACACTGCCCTAGCACCATTAACTGTTATGTAGAAAGAACAATCATTGTCTTCCTTCATCCTCCACAGTTTACATTGTACATCATCAACTTGCAGCCATAAATGGGGGTTGAAACTCCCTGTAAATACAGATTAATATAATTTATTCACCTTAAGCATGATGAGCATATTATGTGTATAAGGTTACATTGATCTTTTGATGTGCTCACTTACCATATGTTATATTGTGTGATAGATTCTACTGCTGCAAACATATAGTTTATGTACTTTCATTAAATTTAATCATACACATTAGCCCTTAAACGGTTAGTGCTCATATGCTCTTCACACTACATAGCAACTACAACACACTATTTTGTTACTTTTCCACATTTTGCACTAGGTACTAAAGGTTTTTCCCTGAATGATAACACTTCACGGTGTAACGATTTCTCCTTGTCACCATACGATGTTAGTAGAACAGGTGATGATTTTTTGTCATTGAGCATAATATTTTCTTAAACCTGCCTGCCCAAACAAATGTTTGTTCAGCAACCATAGTGTTTTTTGTGCCCCTCAGCTCCGGAAACATGACATCAATACGATCAGGGTGCAGATCAGTTTTACATGATGCTCAAGTATGGTTGTTCAAATGTAATTTGTCAATTATTTTGTTAATTCGCATCCACATTTTGCTATATTTCTTCTTAAATGGCAATGCTGTTTGTGCAGCTTTCAGTCTCATGAGGTTGCACATATTGTCATAGGATAACCAACTTTTAGACCCAATCCTTATTAGGAGTTATTTTACAAACCAGAAAGAGCCAGTTGAGAATAATGAGGAACACCTGACCCAAAGATTCAGACCTGAAACACAAAATACTTCCATGGGTCAATCACTGGTATTCACTTTGCGGTTCCACTTTGCACAATACTACACCAACATTAAATACATGTAACTGAATGGAAACTATTTCTTAATTTAGAATTATAATTTTTCAACAGAAAATATAACAGCGTAAAAGACAAAAGAGAGGTGAATGAATATACATTTATTCACATTATTCAATAAACAAGCTCTTTTGTACCTTTTTGAATAACAACTGAAGTATTCTAACATCCTCTTCAGCATTATGTACCGTGAAGGTTTCTGTCAGAAGTTTGATGTCAGCCAGATCGGGTTGTTTATTTATATGATGGCAACCCTGGCCACACCTTCTTGAAGATTGGCTTGGTATCACCCATTCCATCAAGTTTTATACAGACATTTAGGTTGGACTGTGTGATAGCTAGCTGTTTTCTGCAATGAATAAAACATTCATCTATTAGGCAAAATTCGTTTCCAATCAAAATGTAGTTCCAAGAAGAAAAAAAAATAGATACCAGAATATTTGTTTCATATGGATAAGTCAATGTTAGCTTTTTCTATTAATGTAGACAAATTCATCAGAAATGGTTGCTTACAACTGAAAAATTTCCTTATTACTGTATGTGGAACAAGTTACTAGAACTAAGAACAAGGCATTAATATGACAAAATGTCACCACCTTTCTTGATTTTCTTGCTTTCGATCAAAGATGTCAATAAAGTATCTGGAAAATTTATATTTTTGTCAAAAATCAAAGAATCCAATCTTGGAGAGTTATGGTTACTTCCCGAGTGAACACATATTGTGTCACCAAAATAGGGTTTTAATTTATCAAGTAAAATTCTCCTGAGCCATAACACAACACTTCCTTACTATTACTTAACATAATATCTTTGTTGACCACAGTTCCTTTGGTTATAATTAAAGCATTCTTTACACTAAAAAAATCAGTTGTGAACTTGTCCATGTGTTTATATAATGCTGTTATATCTATCCTTTCCCCTGATCAATGATTACTGATTACTATTAGATTGAAGAACCCATCCACCAGCTTTGAACTTCTTTTTTCTTTTCCAGTACAAAACATTTTACCTCACAATATTGAAAGAAAGGCAAGAAAATGCCAATCTTATATATTAATATTTACATATATATACAAAGCCCTTCAAGTATGTTTACTGCACAAAGCTTCTTTATGACCATCCATTTATATGTCATCGAATAGAACTAGTTTAAAAAGAAATCTTATCTGTGAATATTGCCTTTAGGCGAGAAAGTGGACATGCTGCCTTTCTCATCCGCCATTTTTTGTTATCGTTACCGCAAAATTTTGCAAATCGCCTACGTAACTGTCATGCTATAACACCCTGATCTTGCAAGATTCTTTCGAAGTTTAATTCAGTAAGTTTGTTTTAATTTAAACTCCTTTAATCATAGAAGACAGGGTAGATCTTTTACTTTTTGCTGATCCCTTTCTTGGCTCCATTACAAATAAAATGGATATTGAACTTTCAGCTTATTTACTACTTGCGCTTCAGGGAAGTAAAAAAATAACTCACAATTCAAATCTCATATTTATATACCTTCCTCTACCCTGTCTTCAAGTTTTCCTGATTATTTTTTTTATCCAAACATGTTTTATAGTTGTATTGTTATATGGTTAATATGGTTAATATTAACAGGGCCAATAATGCCTAGGCGTATGACAACTTATTACTCATGAAGTAAAGAAAACATGAAAAAATTATAACTATTGTACCATATCCAATGTCCTAATGGAAAGTATCTCCCTTGGTCGAAAAGGGCATACACTTGCTGTCTGATAGCTGCGTACGTAAAGTCGTCGATCTTCCCAATGTAGACTTTTGGAGAGGGGGGCTTTGTTATAGGGAGGGAATTGGTCTTTGGGTCTACATATTTAGGGGTGTTGTCATCTCTGGAAGTTAAATAATATATATTGCATAGTCCTGAGGATTAAAGTCTTTGATATCCATGTATGGAGTGCACTGTTTTAAGAGTGAATTGAAAAATTTTGATAAAAAATTACAAAAATTAGTGGACATCATGTAGGATTTTAGTATCATTGTTCACGAGAATTTCAGATTTGATTTTCTTGCTTTTGATCAAAGATGCCAATAAAGTATCTTGAAAATTTATATTTTTGTCTAAAATCAGAGAATTGGAGAGTCATGGTGACTTCCAGAGTGAACACATATTGTGTTACAAAAATAGAATTTTAATTTATCAAGTAAAAATGGTCTTAATATATATTTTACATCGCTGTATTTTAAAAGATTTAGAATAAACTAGATAAACTTCATAGGCATCAACAGGTTACATATATCCATCATCTAAAGAATGAGTTCCAATTTTATGGTTAGCCTCTCCCAGTGAAATCGACTGGTCAAAGTTATGTGATATTTTTTCAAATTTTACTAAATCAGACAAAGATAAAGAGATATGGGTTCATTTAAAGGATGCTTTACTTTTTTACAAGTTTCCACAATATTTATGATATCCTGTAAACGCTTACGCTTATACTTTTTTTCACATGGTCTTCATATTTGGGATCCATCAGAATCCATCCATCCATCTGGAGTTTTCCAGACCTTAAGACAATACTATTTTTGCACATAGGATTTTTTCACCCCAAAATAGACATAAATTAGCAAAATTTGACAATCAAATTATGTTTGCATAGCAACCATCATACCTATAGTCACCACCAATTTTTATCAGATATCAATGACATATATGTGCATATATTCTGAAAAAATTGTGGTTATTCATAATGTTTTTGTAAAGTTATTAATTATTTTCTATGTTCCACCTACTTTTGTCATGCTATAAAATTACAAATTAGGATGTAACTAGCATGGTCTCCAAAATTCTACTTCCATACCACAATTTAAGGGCTAGCCCATCACCTAATACTGTTGTGTTGCTCAGACAACAAGCCTTGTTATCAAGGACTTTTAAATTGATAATAGAAACCAATTTTAATTTTTCCCCTTATCTTCTTATTTTGCGTTCATTGAAAATTTGAATGCAGACTATATTCTTCATGCTGACACTCTCAGCTCCCAAATGGTGTATTTGAATCTTAGTGCAGTATATGTTAAAAAAACTGCGCTCTTATTGTAACATTAAGTCTGGGTAACACCTCAAAATTAAACATGTCCTGTTGCTGATCTCACTGTTCATAGATTCCCATTTTGATAAATACAGATAGAATATGCATTATTCACTAGCAACTGGGAATAGGAAACTTATCATTACTTGAGGACATGGACTTTTTTATGTGAAGTACCAGTGTGTCTTTGCGACTAAATTCTTTATCACATATTGAACATTTCACCTTTTTCTTGGAGTGGACTGTTTGAACATGTCTTAAAAGGTCTTTTTGATAGAAAATGTTTTTTTTCCACATGACCTGCAGTAAAAATGATGATTGATTAAATGTTTTTTTAAATTATTTTCCGAACTATAGTCTTTGTCACAATCCTTACATTAGTGGATATTGAACTTTGCTTTCAATTGGACCAGTGGAATACTCCTTGATTCTGAAAAACACAATTTGATTAGCTGTATACATCAAATCTACACAATTTTATATTGTAAAGGATCAAAAGAAAATTTCTGAAAATTTTGTGGTGTTTAGTCATGTGGAGTCAGTTATATATTTTTGAAAAAGTAGTAGAAAGATTTGTAAAAATGGCAGCCATGAAGTTTAGGTAATCTATCTATTTGGAACGAGCATCACCTGCCTACACTACTGGCTCCTCAATAGATTCAAACAAAACACCTTGCTGACGGTCCCAAACGTTAAAAATAGCTGGTATAATGTACAGCCGTTGTAAGTACATAAATGTCCTAAAGCAATTTTGTGACAATACAGATTCATATATAGACAAGGCACGTTTTCATCAAGAGTAAATGTGGTAGGCATTTTGTGTTAAAAGTGTTCTGACAAGTGTTTCTTATGTAACTTTTTATGCTTGAAAGTACTTACTTTTTGAGTATTAACATATTTTTAGTTCTTATATGGCCCTGGTATTGCAGTTGTACTCAATAGCTGGTGATTTCATTTTTGTCACATCACAGTATGTTGTGCAGTTTATTCAATATCTTGGGATTTGTCACATTACACAACAGGGCTTGCAAATTGTAACCGCTATGCCATCCAAGATAGGCCAAGCTGGTGCCCATCTCAGTACATCTGTCTGTAGTTCTGTCTGTTTCCTTTGAACGGTTTAACCAATCATGTCTGTGAAGTAAAATGGGACACAGAATTAAAGTATTATTTGAACTTAAAAGATTAATGTTTTATTCATTTAGAGTTTACATACTTGAATTTCCAATATCAAATTTCTCGTCTCAGATTAGCATCTATTAGCAAATTAGCAAATTATGAAATTGGTCAGAATGCACAAAATGATTGTGAATTATACCATTTTCTACATTTTAATTGGTGTGCAATTGTTAAACATATGACTTCCACCATATGGAAAATGGCCATATGGCTGCTATGAACATGACAAATAATATGTGAAAGTATCGAGTTGATCTGGTCATTCACTCTATGGAAGAAATATATACCTTAAACTCATTATAATTTCCCATGACGCATACTAGAGAATATTCTCTGAGAAAACAACTTACAAAGTGATTCCTCATAAATTTGTTTAGATTCCAATTCAGAGGGAAATGCCTTCTTAAACTGAACAGTGAACCTGAAACAGGTATTAATCAGTTTTCAAATCTTATGATTATTAAGAATTTGAAAAGCTGAGCATAATGTGAATACACTGGTGTAAAATTGGGCAAAAACAGGCTTGAATCCCACAAAAAAGACTCCAGACATTGTTATGTTCTCAAATGTTTTCTTCTGTGTTTTACTTTATAGCCCTCACTGAATTTAAGTTAATTTTATAGGATTTAATTTAATTTCTTTCAACGTTAAAGAAAAAGTTAAGATTTATTAAGCTTCCCATTCAGCCTTTCCTTGGCTTTGCAAAATATGTCAATCAGAGTATTGGTCGTCCCTTTCCTGCACTTAATGGCCCCAAAGAGCTTGCATTTTCTTGCTGTTGCCAGCTGAAAAATATTTCATAGATACTCTCAATAATGTTGACATATCATCTAGTGTTGCGTTATGACGTTATGAAATGTGATTAGGGCCTACATTACATAGGAGCGTGTTGAGCATTTTTGGGAAATGTAGAAAACAAAGTTTATTCTGTTAGAAATGTAAAGATCTTTGATTGGAATGATAAAATTATTGATACCATTGAAAAAAATTTCCAGCTTTGGACTTTTTCAATTCAATTCAATTATTTATTTATTTCATAATTCTTATATAATATACACTATAAAAACAAGCCGCTAGACACCTTAGTGGGTATATGTTGCGGTTTAACAGAAATCATTAAAATGACAACTAGACTACATATAAAAGAAAACACTTATATTATGTTACATGTAGGTATATAAAAATGGTATTAACAATTAATCTAAGGATGTACAATGTAAAAATGTTACAAAAATCGGGTACCAGTATAAAATCAACAGTATAGTATGATATTGGTATTATACATTATCGATAGATGAGTAGTTTTTTATATGAAGATTTGAAAATATTTAGAGTGGAGCATTTTTTAATATCATGTGGTAGAGCATTCCAAAGATTAGGACCCAGATAGCGAAGGGAAAGTTTAGAGCATTTGGGGATATGAAAATGATGCAATAGTCTTGTGTAATGATGATGAATATTAATGTTGATATCAAACAAGTCTTGAAATAGATTTTTTGGAAGACTGGGGTGCTTATTAAAGATTTTGTACATGAACTGACCAGTACAATATCTGTTGACATCAAAAATATTTAATATTCTAAGATCTTTAAATAGGGGAGCGGAGTGAGAAAGTCTATCCTTATTTAAAGCTAGCCTTAAGAATTGTTTCTGCAGTTTATGTAGACGATCATAAAATGATTTAAATGTGTTACCCCAGGGTAACTTCAGGACTTCAATACATGTGAAAGCTGGACACATTTTTCTATGTTAACCTGTGAACAGGGTGTTGTTATTTTGGTTCTCTATAAAGCATAACAGTTATATTTTGTACAAAATCATGAATCTCTGTCTATCCTAGTTTTAATTTGTTAATAACATACTTATCAGTGCAAGAATCAATTCTTTTTTTCCGTAGTGATCCCCCAACAGTGGAGAGTATATATCCATGGAGGAGAGTGTTGGGAGAAATATGAGCATTGTCTGTCTTTGAAAGTAACTGCAACAAAAGATGATAGTCAGTTAAATATTTCAGGGGATGCAATCATATTTCGAAATTCATTTGTCACTTTCCAAAAATAGTAAATCTAATGCATTTGTATGATTAAATGAATTTGAATCTCACTTTGGAATATTTTTGGAAAGTTGAACACATGATTTATTCTGCTGACCATTTAACAATATCATTAATTCCAAATGAGTAACTTAAATCGAGCATTAACTAATTAAAGCTGTGCTTTGGCCAATATGCTTGACTGAATAATGGTACAAAGAAATCCAAAAAGGTAACCCAAACAAATGTTAACCCAAACAAATGTTAACAACTCAGTCCAGCATGTCTCAGTCCAGTTTCATGATATTGCGCCACTCGCCTCTAGCATTTGCATAGGTTTGTTTTGGCTAAAATGTTCAAACATCCATAAATATTAGTTTTAATTGACATTCCTGAAATGTATCGATAAAATTAATAATATTTTAGAAAATTACAATGTATAACGTGTCTAGTTACAGCTGTATTTTTGTAAATGGTGGGGCATCCCCGGGTCTTTTTGATGTGCAACCCTGGGTCTTTTTTGTTTGGCAACCCTGGGTCTTTTTGGTGGGTCACCCCCGGGTCTTTTTGGTTTGGCAACCCTGGGTCTTTTTGGTGGGGCACCCCTTGGTGTTTTTGGTGGGGCACCCCTGGGTCTTTCTGGTTGGGTACCCTCGGGTCTTTCTGTTCATGTTTAAAAACTTGATGAAGTCATATATCCCACAGTCTAAGAGCAAGAAAATAATTTTGTTCATAGAGAAGGCTATGGCTATTTGAGAAAATGAAGCATTTGTTTTAACTTTTACCCAAAATATAAAAATTGTATCCTCCTTTGTTCTGGGTTTGGAATTTTTGTTTTCAAGTAAGGAATAGATTGTAACAGTGTTGTCTTGCTGAGACCAGTATATATAAAACAATCATTGCATCAAAATTTGTGAATTCAAATCTTTTCACATTTCCTAAAGAGTTTATAAATGTTTGTAGAAATTGTAATCTTTCAACTTTTCTTTTCCTAAACCCATCCTGATTAGTTATAATATTTATTTAGCAGCCAATACATCATCAATACATTTGATAATTTCGTTAGCTCCCTCGCACCCCTCGGTTTCATAATGTGATTTATGAGTCGTGTCACTGGATCAGAATCTGGCTGTTGCTGTTGGAACATCATGGGTTGTGAGGCAGAGAAAGATGGGGGAATATCGGATTGGGTATGGCTTGGTTGGAATGATTGATTTTGAACAAAAGATTGTGGAAAGACAAATCTTCAAAAAATATTTGCCAATCAAAAATTCAGCCCAAAT
>CAIIXF020000118.1:0-26203 GCA_903813345.2 Owenia fusiformis
ATTCCTCGTGGATAATATGTAACCGAGCTGTAGACCTGCCACTGTAGAATCACCATCAACATACTGTGGAATGGCTAGTTCTTGTCTAATGTCAGCTATTGGTGTTTTCTTCCATTCTTGTACTTTCTCGGCCAGTTCTTGTAAAAATCGTATACTGTCGTCTGGGTTTTCAAACTGTTGATTAGAGTTGAGTTGTTGGAGTATACCTTGTGTTAGGGTTATTTCTGACTGAAGTTGATCATTATGCGCTTTGATCTTTCTAATATTGCCCTCCTGTATATTGTCGACTGCGACTATGTTCTCATCGTGCTGTTTTGTAATACTTTCTATTTGATTGTATTTAGTTGTTTTGATATCATCTGTAGACGTTACTTCTTTTAATTCATGTTCGTATTGCGTATTGACTGCGTTGGTTTGAACTTGTTTTGCAGATTGAACTTTTTCCTTCACTATTGCTGCTTTATTATCAAGATGCTCTTGAAATCTATTATTGTTTGTAATTATTCTTTGTAATGTTAACTCTCTTTGTTCTGATGTTTGGACAAGACCTTGTTTAAGTCCAACAGGCTTATGTCCCTCGTGAGTGGTAACAATGCAGTCTCTGCAAACGACCTCACGACAGCGTATACAATAGAACTTCAGAGGTTCATCAGGATGGTCTGTGCAAGTATTAACGGGTTTTCGAGTTTTCTTCACTTTTCCAGGAGTTTTCTTCGATTTATGTTTTATACTTTCTAAAACTCCAGATAATGCATAATTCCCTTTTAATTCTCTCGCTCCCCCTCCCGGCATATTGATTTGTTGTTTACATACAGGACAAGGACACTTTTCTCTGCCTTTTTCAATAGCCCAATTATCTAGACATCGGCAACACATGGTATGGCCGCAAGGTGTCAACTTGGGCTCCTTTAGCCGCTTCATACAAATAGGACAGTTGAGTTCATCACCCTCTAGTTCTACGGCAGCTATGTCATCCTCTTCATCACTTGTGTCAGGCTGAGCAGCTGAAAAAATGTATTGTTCATTAGTAATGTGAATCGAAGTTGGCGAGATTTTGCTCGAGGCAATCGTAATGTCTTACACTTAAGTGTGCTGATTGAAGATTTATTATGTTCTATAAACATACATTCTACTGTCAATTGTGTTTATTAAACGTCATTGTTGATTGAAAATAATTGAGGATTATTTAGGATTGGGATCATAGCTTTTAGAAATATGTATTATTAGAAATATGTATAAAACGAGGAATGGTTGATTTTTAATTGAAACTATACAGCTGAAGCACGGAGAGTAGCTGTTCCAGTGTAAATGAGCATAACCAGTCCCCATAATCCGAGTTTTACTCAGTTTATAATTACCTTTGCAAACACGCAAGGTAAGTATATTTTTCTTTTACTTTCGAACATTTTCAATTCATTTTCTGGGCCAGAGAACTTGCAAACTATGTAACTTAGATGGAGTAAAGAATGAAATTCACTTCTTGATAACATGTCCACACTGTCAGCTCCTTAGGGATACTTTTTTATGGTTTGATCATTTATTATGAAAATGGCCATTAGATAGCAAAATATTTGTTATTTCATTTAAAGATGGCAGCACTTGTATACTACTCTTCAAATTTTAACATACAGTGTACTCTTAGCCAATGCCGGCTGTTAGTTTTTTAAGAAAAGTATTTAATATATGTAATGAAATGTTTTTAAACATGAGACACAGAAATAAAATATTTCAAACTTAAACTTCAGGGTGTACCAGAACTCATGAAAATTTTTTGAGGGAGATATAAGGCATGGACGATTTTCATTCTTTTGTGCACTAAATTAAACATACTGTACATTGAGGAACTAGACAACAGCAACGTCAAAGTGTAGAAAATCCCATCGAACAGAAATGGCTGGCATTTTTACAAACGAAATATAAAGCAAACATCGTAAAATAACAACCATCAGAAATGCCACCATTTTCAAAATGGTTGCTCACTAGCCAAGTTGTCAAAAAGTAATATGCTTTTTAGGCACATATAAAAAAATTTAAAAATCGCACACACGTCCATTTCTTAAAAAGGCCGCCTACTACCCAAAATGTCATTAGACATTGTGCCATGCTTATATTATTGACTTATCAAATATGAACAAAATTGGTCAACTACTTTACAGCAAAAATCGTAAAATGACGTTCAAAGGCAGGCATTTTTCAAGATTGCTTCCAAGTATTTCTTCTATATTTACATTTCTACCTTAATCAATGTTCTATATTTTTACATTTAGAACATATTGCTATTACGGTTTTATATACAGTACCTAAATTACTGTAAAATCGACACTATAATGGCTGCCATTCTTTAACGAGAGGTCATTTTGAAAATCAGCTTTCTAGCAAAACTTGCACTCCCATAGGGCACATGTGTTCAAAATATGAACACAATCGGGCGAATGGTATTTGATTTATCCCCCGGACGGATGTACGACGTACGGACGGACGGAGGCATGAATTTCAGGCACATATCTTTTATATTTCTGAATTTATATAAATTTGAATTCTACATCGCCACAAACAATTTACGTCACATTTTGGTCATATTTATACAACTTCTCTACTGTAATAGCATTTTTATTGAAATATTTCAGCGTTTCTGTAGATTAGTTAATAGGATCATACACATTCACCTAACGCATCTCTACAGAGTAATTTTCATATAAGTATACAGGGGTGTAGCTGAGGATTTAGGCAACTAGACGCAAATGATGTGTGAATGAAAATGGTTTGAATCTGCTCTAAAACACTTCCTTGTTACCTCCCCTCCCCTCCCCATATTAATCCTTATTTCTCATGACGTCGTACCTTTATCTGTTTATTTTTACGAGTACATCTGTTTTCATCATCTTCATGATGTTATCGATAGAATTCAATAAAATTATCAAACACATTATTGCGTATAATAAGCTTTTAAAATGTATGCAAACGAACTGACCCTTTCCTGGCATATTCCTGTTATGAACTAATATGGTGGTTGGTACTCAGATATTAGTAAGTCCATCATTGTTGATTGTAAACTTTATTTGAAAACTTGCATTTCTCGAAAGCTGTAACTGAGAAAATTTGTCACTTTTTTCTTATATTTACTAAAATGACGTCATGTGCGATTTTTATCGTAATTTTATGTACACCTCTGGCGATCTTGTAGTCTTCCTTGACTTATCTGATTTCGTTTTTACAGAAATTACACATCGATCCCAGACCGTTTTAGTACAAAAGAAATTCATTTAGGTTCTATATCCGACTGAGAGCGTTCTGGGAGAGTTCTAGAGCAGCCAGTCTCTCTTCTTTCATTGTTGAACGCATTCCCAGGAGATTTAAAAAGATGAGAGATTAGTGGCAAGGACAATTGCTGTATTTTCAGCTACTCTTTATACACATTCCCGTATCGTTCGAAACAACATGATGTAATTCTTCCAGCTCTGTTTCAGTGACCTGGCCCAATAATCTTTGTTTAAGGTCCACAGAAAAATGAAAGTTTTGTAGTGCAAAATCTGGCAAATATGAAGCTGTATATATAAATAGAAGTTTGAATAGAAAGTAAAGTGGAGACAACACAAAAATGTAGTGACTAATACACCGATGCATTGTCAATATGCAAAATCATTTTGCCTAACGAATTGGGGTATTCTTTCAGTCCCTCAGGAACATGTCATATGATCCTTCAGCAAACCAAATATCCTATCCGTTGATGTATATGGGTCTCTATGAACCTTTATGTATCATTTCTTTGAAAGTGCTATATGAATATGAGGAAATTGATCGACTAATCTGATACAAATAACATTGCTCTTAAAATTGAGAATTATAGTAAAAATTGACAAAATGCGACAATAATTACTTGACAACTCCGGGGTTTGTGGTGGTGTAGCATTCAAATGTCAATAAATTCATAAACATAAAAAATGTGTGCCTGAAATTCATGTCAGTTATTCCTCAATGTATGTTTAATAAGTGCACCTAGTTTGAAGAAAAATCATCCATGCCTTATATTTCCCCTCAAAAAAATCCCAGGAGTTCTGTGACACACTGTATATATATATTCCATTTTTAAATGACCGTGTCTTTCATAACCGGTGAAACTCCGATTCTCATTTACACTGGAACAGGTACTGCTCCGTGTGAAGTATGTGACATTTTGGTACATTGCAATTGACAATAGACGGAGAACAGAATAAAGTCCAAAACTATGTAACGCGTGTGTTCTTGTTTGCTTTCTTTTAAGTTAATAACCATTATTTTTGAAAATAAGAGAACTGTGAGTAAGTAACGTGTACCTACTCGGTACATAATTTTGCCACATAGCTGGACAAATGACTAGAACCATAGCTGCAGATAAGTCAACATAAATCATTGTGGCCAATTTATGGGTTAACTACAGGGTAAGACAAAAAGGAAACCAAAACACTTTTAATATTAATGACCCCGTCTTCAAGCATAGGCTTCAAATCATATCATTTTACGGCCATTTTACAAAACATGCTAATCAAATTAAGAGACAAGCTCGATATGATTCCCCAAACTTTTATTTTCGTAGCTATTTCAAAGATATTGTCCACACTTTATTTTATTTATACATTACTTTTGTGCACACATTAAATCGCCCGTTTGACTAGCTATTTGATAAATCACTAATGATTGGTTCATTTTAACTGTTTCCGTTGAACGAAGCCCCCCCCCCTTTCGTTATAAAACAAATATAACCCCCCCCCCCCTTATTAAATTCTAGCATGTCCCTGTAGAAGCATCAGAGAGTTGAAACAAGAGATAAGAAGGATCCATTACCCAAGTTATCTATGCAGTAAGCATGTAATCAGAACAAGTTCACCCAATGCGTTCCATTTATCCACCAGAGACGAGACTGGCGTGGTCATTTGAAATAGACCATGGCCAATAAAACTAAAAAGAATGAAAGGACGTTGAACACATCTTTGATTGTGTCAAATATGAGTTTAAACCAATGCTGAATGGCTGGGTTATTAACATTTTTTGGATCACTCTGTATATTTACCGAGATATTCATCCGAGTGTTTAGTTTCTGTCCATGGATCAGTCAGCTTTTTTTCATACTTTTCTGTATAAGTTGTACTTCCGCCTGGTCTAACATCGTACACGCTTGTTGTTGCGCCAGCAGCCTCGTGGCTTCCCTGCAGTGTTTGATTTAATGGTGATAAATACTCGTCCCCAGCAAATTGTTTTTCCTTATCGTACAATGCCATCATTTCTTTTTCTTTCTCGGGTGGATCTTCAGCTGGGCCTGTAGATGGACCGGGTTGAATATTTATATCTAAAATGGATCGAGGTTTATAGTAGAATGCATGGAATTGACGAACTGGAAAAGATACGTATTAAAGCCTGTCTATTGTACCACTCCGTAACCTTAGGCGATTTATACCATGCATTAATGTATCCCTCGAGATGAATTCATGTTTAAATTTTGAAAGGCGTGTTGAAAATAGGACACTTTGAATTGAACGTTGTTATAAAATATAATGTAAAACATCAAGAATGAAGTACATATTTGATATAATTAAAACATGTTCTTGGGGCACATTTTGCCGAAGAAGTCTTACATATCAGCCATTAGTAAGTAAATTGTGTATGATCATTTGATGGTTATAAGGAAATATTTCCAATTCTCATTTTCAGTTGTAAACTGTGTTAAGATGTTTAATACAATTGGAAAGTTCTTCATTGTTCCCATAGGACTTGTTTAATCATTTTACTATATGACTCAATATTTTTGAAAATACTTGTGAATGTGGATGGGATATTCTCTGCGTGTTACTCAGTAACACATGCATTTTTGAAATAAGAATATCAGTACGTTAAGAAGCATTGATATGATGTTCAATGTAATTCGTACTACTTGCACAAGTTATTTATAAAGTGACCTATTTTGTTCATGTTTTCCAAATATTTGACACAGGGTAATAGGTGTACATTGACATCGGCTCATTTTATAACTTGAAAAAGTTTCATCGATAACTGAGTCATACAAAATTAATTATTGAATTTTGCATTCCGTCTAAAAGATCTTACAACGGACTATGATGTAGGTTAATCATGATCCAAACGAAAACGTTTATAAATGCCCGGAAACGTGTTTAACATATAATTGGACATTCCCTTTTTTGCAAGTGTTGATACTTGATATTCAAGCATTCGACTGGTTTGGAAGATGTCATATGTATTGTTTAAAACCTTCTTCAGAAGAAAATGACACTATGGTATTTTGATATTCTATTGTTTCTTTCTAACGACACAATACCCGGCAGCTCCACCATATGATATTCTATTGTTTCTTTTGACAAACCTTGGAGTCGTAAATACATTTCAATAATATTAAATATTCCTAATAATTCTGCTTTCATGATGCGACCATCTATCTTGAATTTCGAATCTAAACCAAGATAGCTCGTGTCATGCGATCTAGCGCACATCGCAACGTGGCATCTCAAATTACCAAACTGCTAACTTGAAGATACATCTAGCGAAACATCCCTCCATCTGTCCATAACAGTATTATAAACTCAGTAAGTACTGTAGTAATTAAAGACAGTTTGAAAAAGACTCTGTTGGGAAACTGTGTATATTCCTTATTTTCGAAATTCCTACTTCTTTGTAATATACGTATGAACCATACATCTCATCGGACGACAAAGATGCAACTCTTTATGCAATGCAACTCTATATACCTGATTCAGATCTAGCATCATCATCACTTGCTGATACCACCTCCTGTTCATCCCCTTCCACCTTCACGCTGGATCCTGTTCGTAATTTCTTTCTCAAAAGCCCTTCTAGGTTAACAACTTCACTAAGGCTTACCACATCATCTTCTGTAACATATGTTAAGAAAGTCGTTATAAACAACCCAATGGAAGATATGTAAATGAATATGCTGTGTGTCATACGATGATTGTACTCAGTATTGTACTTTGTATGATAAGTAAGCCAGACGAACAAAGGCGTATTTCATAGGCAATAGAAAGTAAATCATATCGTTAACTATTCGCAATTTCATGTGGCTTTACCTAAGATACGATATCTTTTTTCTGCAGGTGAAGAACCATCAATAACTTTCATTTTGATATAACTTTTTAGAAATGCATGGATCGTAATGAAATGATTTTTTGCAGTATATGTACACAGGCTGGTATCGAAAAATCTGTCCGCTGTGACGGAGCGTGCTATTTTGCATAGAAATACTAGGAAATCCACACAATTTATTTTTTACTAACATGTTTCGCTATATCAAAGTAAATTACCTACTCCATGCAATGTATTATTAGTTGCGAGTAACTTTAACTTCTGTTTGAAGTCAAACAACGCTAAGAGTAAAAGCTATTGAAAATGGCGCCGGAGTGAGTATCATAGTCCAAAATGTACAATTTCTTTTATTTCTTTTTAATGGTACAATATAGTGACACGATAATATTTACATATGTTTTCAGCATAACTCTGAAGGTATTAATGAGATATTGATGTATTGGGTATTTTTATTTTTTTTATAAAAAAATAATGTTTACAATTTTTGTCCGCTGTGACGGAGCAGTTTCTAATCTGGAATACGTTAAGAATTTACGATTTATAATATATCTTTTACAACTACACTTTAGAGGAGCGAACTTGTTAAATCTCTTTCGTAAAGTATTCTGAAAAAAGAAACGTAATATAAGTACACAATTCAAATTCTGGGATGTACGAGGGTTTATCATAAAGTTCTCGTAATATCTCTCTAATTTCTTTATTTTTCAATATAATCTTATGAAATTTTCACAGAATGTGCAGCATAGAATGTCTTATTAATTCAGCAAAACAATTTAGTTTAACAGAAATATTAAATAAGAAACGGTTGCCATAGTAACGGGAGATCAAGGCACCCGGGGCAAATAAAAATAATAGAGAGAATGAGCTTAATAAACCATGTTTACATACATGATAAACTCTCATGAATGACCAAATGCGCTAAAATGTTAACTTGAATAAGTTGTAAAGTGCTTTAACAATTAAATAAAACGATCGTGTAAATTGTGTGATGTCAAAGGGGGTGCTTTCATGCTCCATTAGATGTAATACCAGAGTCTGAGACTCAAAGCTAATGATCAGAAATGACTGAGTAAGAGAATGCAATAGATGCAGATATCTTCAGAAAAATAAAATTCATACTGATAGAATGTTATGTTAAGTTTGTAAGATCCTTTGGTCAGACTAAACATGATGTAAAACAAATATATTGCTAAGATATCAACAAAATTACACCATGTGTGTGGTCTGTACATGTTAAAAATGAACTAAAGGGGCAAAATCAGTTTTTCTCGGGATATTTGACAAAACAGTCATGGGGTCTAACAGTCACTTATAATGAAGCATAATGAGATCACACAATTCACATGACCATAATAATAGTTCACAACAGTAAAGAGCCCATATTATTTGACAATTTAATGTGTTTGATAACTTATTTGACAACTTATTATATATTAAAACATGGTTAGTGGGGGCTATTCTAGCTAGTTTTTTATTTGCCCCGGGTGCCTTATTTTCAAGTTACTATGGCAACCATTTCTTATTTGTCTCTGTTATTCTAAATATTATTTGCTGGATCAATAAAACATTCCATGCTGTACATTCTGTGAAAGTGTCATAGGAAAATATTAAAAAATAAAGAAATCGGAGAGATATTATGAAAACTTTATGATCAACCCTCGTATGAACGACCACTCTTTTTTCTCAGTTTGTACTGCAATCCCACTTATGCATGGTAACTCATTAAAATGATAGTCAACTTCATTTCAGTATAGGGTATGTGCCTTTCGTAGTGCCTACTGTGGAATCATCACCTGACATGGTCATTTTTACGGTAATTTGATTATTTGTAGTAAATTATTTGATGAAGATGAAGCTAAATACATATAATTGTATGAGCTGTGGATTGTTCATTAAAGTCTCATTTGGACCTAATGTTTCTATCAATGAAAAATGAAGGCCCTCTGTGAACCAACAGGACCTTCAAGGAACTATCTTTGGTCTTTTATGGTACCACTATATTGGATCTTCAAGGATATTCTCTAGTGCAACTAGGAAGCACTAGGGGCTATAAACACAACACTAATATCCCTATACACTAATACCTATTAGGGAACAAATAGGGTCAGCTAATAGATGCATGTATGAAGTATGCTGGTCTGTCTGTCATTCTCTGTCTGTCCAAAATCTCCTCCTAGACCGTTTGAACCTGTCCAAGATAGTTACTCGAGTACGTTTTTTCAAACTCGAGTAGGCATTGAATTCCCAAACAACGATCTCATACCCCGGGAATGATCATTTTTGGATGTACTGAACGAAACAAAGTATCGATTCCGGAAACAAAATGAAAATATTTAAAAACAAACAAACAAACAAACTGTAGTATCTAGGTATTTTGAAATTTAAGATTCCTAGGGCTATATACTACTTTTATCCTTGGTGACCAATGATTTGGTGACCTGAGTTCAGGATCAGAGGTCAATATCTTGGTACTTGGCGTTTTAATGCGTTTGGGACTGCTTTGATCCTTGGCGACCCGTGATCAGGTGACCTGAGGTCATGGTTATTCCAAGATCATACGTCAATATCTAGATATTTGGTCCTTGGGTACGCTGTGACCCTTGAGGACCAATGATTAAGTAACCTGAGGTCAGAGTCAATGTTTATGGATTCAGGTCGAGGGTTGGTATCTAAGTTAGTACCTTTAGGGCTGTTGTGGCCCTTGTCGACCCATGACTGTGTGACCTGAGGTCATACCAAGATCAAAGATTGATATCTAGATATTGGGTGTTTTAAGAGCCTGGCGGGCTGTTGTGATCCTTGGCAACCCATGACTAGGTGACCTTAGGGTCAAGGTCAACTTTATATTTGTCAAGGTCATCTCAAGATCAAAGTTTGACACTTACTTGAAGGATACTGTAACCCTTATGACTCATGATTAAGTGACCTGAAGGCAAAGTCAATGTTTCTTGGCCAAGGTCATATTAAGGTCAAACGATCGATACAGACGAGCATTTATGGGAGCTGTTGCCCTGTTGCCCTGTGGAGCTGTTATGACCCTTTGTGGCCCACTCGAATGGGTAGATTAGTAGTTCTAAACAGCTGAACGTTTAACTAGGTAACACTACGGTATTAAGTTTTGGAGAAAATATTGTTTTAGTACTGTTACCTATATTTCGATGTTATACCTGGATAGAATAAATCTGAGTGATGAAGGAGTATACTTGAAATTAGGTCATCTGTATTAATCTTATTTTTTTTATCTTGATTTTGATTTTCTTTGATTTATACATGGATGCATCTTGATTGCGCTAACCTATGGTATAGAGTCTCTTTAATAAATTGTAAAAATCACTGAAACTTGTCATCATTGTTAAGCAACCACTGGGTACTAGAATGAAGGACCTGCGCCCCTGTGTTCAGACAGTGAATTGTAACCACATTATGTTTGGAAAGGTATAACTTTGCACAGAAAAACTTCTTTTTTGTCCAAATGACACGAATTGGTTACTTAGTAATTGACCTATACATGACAAAGTTCCTTGAAAATAAAAGTCTACTTTTTGCCATGATAAGTAAACATCGAAAACTGAAATTCCAAGAGCTTTGAAATCTTCAAAGGACATAAGTTGCAAATAAAGCAACTACTAATCAGTCAAAATTCCATATCAGATCCCATACTAGATCCCGCTTCACCCAAAGTTCAGTATCAGATCCCGTATCAGAGCTATTCCTTGGGATTTTTACGTTTTCGTTCTATATTAAGACTTGTTAGTAGTTGAAAATCAAATTGCATCATTTTTGGTCACTATCATCGGGCGATGACGTAAAACATGAAAATAAATAAGTTTCAGAAAAAATATTATGGAATACATACTAGGTTATTAATGATTGTGATAGCATACGAATATTATAATTTCTTTGGGCAATCAGATTTAGCGAGTAAGCTTAGCAAAGATTGTTTCTATTTTAGAATATTATTGATATCATTCCTTGTAGTGTCTATTTTCTAAAATTGCCAAACAGTCAAGTCGAGCAACTAAGTCAGCATGCGAAAATAAAAATCGCAAAAATCGTACATCTTTGATTTCCAAAATTATTTGTGGGGTGGTTATTAATATTATATACTTGATGAGCGTGGTGTAAAAGTGGTTTTGAAAAATGGCAAATTTCTCTTCATGTAGCTTATTTGTGGTTTATTATTCTTCATTGAATCTGAAAACATTGGGGTCTAGTTTTTAGCGTTTTGGAAATATGCAGATTTATACCCCTTGGTGTAATTTTAAGGGGGATAGCCATATATAATTCCTAGAATATACAACAAATCATCTTGATATATACAGGTAATCATCTACTTATCATGTCCTACCATTATGACAAGTTTCATCAAAGTTGATCCACTGGTTGCTATGGTAACGGAGATCATATGTTAAAAAAAGTACACATTTTCGTCAAAATGTAAGACACCCCATGAGACAAAACACATATTATTTTGATGAAATTGGGAAGAATCACCATGAAAACATTTTAGAAAACGTATTCAGAGTATGTTTGATAATATTAAATCAACTGCTGTTTTATCTTATCCTCACAGTGGAATCTATTGCTGATGATTATATGGCAATGCAAATAAATTTAGAAAGGGGACGTGGCATTTTTCCAAAGAAATCTTTATTTGTGTTCAAATTTTTGAAGAAAATAAATAACCATTTGTCCTGAAATGAAGAGGTATTATTCAAATCATTATGTTTGGCTACCATGGAACGTTTCATCAGTGTTGGTTTACTGGTTACTATGGTATGCAGATTTATACCCCATTGGTATGATTTTAAGGGGGGTACAATGAAAGCCATCTATAATTCCTAGAATATGCAGCCAATCATCTTGATATTTACAGGTAGCCATCTACTTATAATTTCCTACCACTATGACAAGTCTCAATAATGTGTAACAATTGGTTGCTATGGTAACAGAAATTATTTATTAAAAAGTGCACATTAAGGAGGTAATATGTATAATTCCTAGAATATTCAATTTATCATCTTGATATTTATGGGTAATCATCTGCTTATCATGTCGTACCAGTATGACAAGTGACATTAATGTTGGTCAATTGGTTGCTATGGTAACAGAAATCATTTGTTAAAAAGTGCGCATTAAGGGGGTACTATGTATAATTCCCAGAATATTTAATCAATCATCCTGATATTTACGGGTAATCATCTGCTTATCATGTCCTACCAGTATGACAAGTGCCATCAATGTTCAAATAATTTCAAGTGTCCTACATTGTAAAAATCCATGTCAATATAAAGAGTAGATGTATGAAATGATTTTGTTACGAAAAATCAGCAAAACATTATATCCATTTTTTCAGCCATTTTAGTTAACATTGATTTGTCCATCTGTCTCGCAAAATCCACTTTTGGACCATTTGCCTTAAACCCTCTGCATCTGTCGATAGGATTCCTGTTTTAAGTTAATTTTGTTCAACATCAATACAAAAAACTCTCCTATGACTCTTGGTTCAAAAGCTCGCCTATTTTCAAAATGGTTGCCATTCTTGTCTCGCGAAATTCACTTTTGGCCCATTTCCTAGATTTACAAATAATTTCACTAAACCTTTTTAATTTCATTAAACCTTTGATCAAGCTCGAGAATAAATATGACAGCCAGATTGAAAGCTTGATATCAGAAAACGTGAAGCTCAAAAAGGCCCATGAAGATCTGTCTATAAAATTGAACCAAGTTATCTTGCAATCCCATCATAACTCTCAGTACTCTCGCAAGGACTTGATCAGAATATACGGTATTAAGGAAACTGCCGACGAAAAGTCTGATTCCAAGAATCTCCAGCATTGTGTTTCTGCACTCTGCAATGAGCTAAGTTCCACTAATCTTCGTGACTCGCTCACCGCAGCTGACATCGAAATTGCTCACAGGGTACGCGGCAACCCCTCACCTAGCTCTAATAAACCCAGATCCATAATTGTTCGTCTCAAATCCAGGCACGTTAGAGATGCATTACTCAAAAACCGATCCCTTCTCAAGGGTACCCCAATACGGATATACGAGGACCTTAGCCCAATGAACCGCGCTCTACTGAAACAATTAGAACTGCACCCCTCCATAGTCAACCATTGGTCCGATCATGGTAAGATTCTGGGGAAAACTGCGAATGGTGCTATACGTGCTTTCACTGTTGTGGATGACATTGCAGGAATTATTTCTGACATGGAGAAGCTCCCTATAGTTCAATCTCAAATCCACCGTTCCAGACAACAGAGAGTTCCCCCTGTCTCAACTGCCAGCACTAGCTAAACTGTAGCCCCGAAGGTGACAATCTTTAGCATGGAACTCGTATATGCTATGATCACATGACTTATTTCAATGAGGAACTACATACAAAAACACTTATAAATGGCTGTCTTTAGGGCTCATTTGATAGACTTTACTTCATTTAGAAACTGTCATTTTTGATGCAAAAATATCAATTCAACTATTTCAAATGTACTCATTTGGAGACTATATGAACAATCACTTTTAGATTATGTGTAAACAGCATTTGTAACTACCTATCTCCGTGCAAAAACCACACCGTCTTTGTTTACATTTTGTATTGCTCATGCAGTAGGACGGCACATTGAAAAAAACCATTGTTGTTTACCAAACTTTATATCAAAGTGGTGTAGCGATATATGACGTCATCGCACTACTTGTTTCTGGTCCGTTGGCTACCATCTTTATGAGGTCCAATGAAACGGGAAACATTTAAACATTTGAAAATGAAAGTGACGGATAGAATTCTACTGATCTCTTCTTTCCAACTATCTCGTTTTAATGTTAGAAAAATGCACATAAATGGGAGTAAAATGCAATCAAACACGTGGGACTTTCACTCATTTTGTACCCTATATTCGTGCGAAATTAACATTGATTAAACATAATTTTTTTAAATGTCTGAATCGCTTAAAAGTTAAAGTAAATACGATATTCTATAAGTACCAAATATCAATCAGTTCCGATAAAATGCCTTCATTTGTTACATTTTCTACGAAAACGGCTGGGCATAATTTCGGTAGAAATGTGTATTTTACGACGTTATATGCATGGTTGAATCCAAAAAGTAGCGTCATTCAGGAAATTATCATGTGTGCGTAAAATCATGTGGATATTTCATTTTGAGTAACTGAATTATCAAATTGACATATATATTGTCTTTGGAACATCACCTTTACACAGAATTATTTTTATAATAATTGCTCAATTTGCTCCATGATGAAATGCAATTTTAGACCTGGAGCTGACTCGTATCAAAAAGTATTTAGCAATGAGTTCAGGCTCACTGATTTTAAAGATAGATAAAATGAACGAAAGGGAAAAGGTTATGTGTGCCTAAAAGCATGTGGATATTTAACCTTTAATAAATGAATTACAATTTTGATGATTATATAATCTGAAGAACATCACCTTTACACATAATTATTTTATGATAATTGTTCGATTTTTTCATGATAAACTGCAATTTTAGACCTGACACATATTAAAGAAATATCGGACAATGTATTTAGGCCTACTGATTTTGAGGATAAATAAAATGAGCAAAAGAAGAAAAGGTCACGTGTGCGCAAAAGCGTGTCAGTATTTGGATTTGAAGAAATGAATTAAAAGTTTTGACATTAATATTATTTGTGAAGCATCACCTTAACATAGAATTATTTTCATAATTTTTGCTTGATTCCTTCCATGAGAAAATGCAATTATAGACCTGGCACGCGTATCAAAGAAGTATTTGGCAATTTCGTCCAGTCTCATATTGGTTTTCAAGGTAAATGAAATAAGAAAAACTGGAAAAGGTCATGTGTGCGTAAAAGCGTGTCAGTATTTAATTTTGAAGAAATGAATTCATTTTTTGACATTAATATTATTTGTGAAGCATCACCTTAACATAGAATTATTCTTGATTCCTTCCATTAGAAAATGCAATTATAGACCTGGCACGCGTATTAACGAAGTATTTGGCAATTGCGTCCAGTCTCATTGGTTTTCAAGGTCAATGAAATATACAAAACTGGAAAAGGTCATGTGTGCGTAAATGCGTGTCAGTATTTAATTTTGAAGAAATTAATTAATTTTTTTACATTAATATTATTTGTGAGGCATCACCTCTACGCAGAATTATTTTTATAATTTTTGCTTGATTCCTTCCATGAGAAAATGCAATTATAGACCTGGTACACGTATCAAGGTTGTATTTAGAAATTGAGTTCGGTCTCCTTGGTTTTCAAGGTAAATTAAATGAGCAAAACTGGAAAAGGTGTGCTTAAAAGCGTGTGAGTATTTAATTTTTGATAATTTTTTTGACATTTTTGACATTTATTATATCTATGGGGAATCATCTTTACACAGAATTATTTTTCGATTCAAATTTAGTTCCTTTATTAGAAAGGCATGGCTAAGCTTGGTTCTTATGTACAACTGTAATGAGATTTTTATGTTTGAATCGCAATAATGTCAAATGTGCGTGAATGCATGTCAATATCTTTTTTTTTAAAACTGAATTATGATTTTGACATTTTCATAAGCTTTAAACCATTGCCTTTCCACATATTTATTTATTTTAACATGAGAACTTTAAAAACGTTCATAACTGAACGGTCAATGTGAGTTGAATTAAAATAAAAAATATCAATTATCTGAGCATTTTCGTTACATTACGTCATACGGGATTTCGTGCTTTATGTGGGCTGAAAGTGGAAATGGCACGTGTGCAAAAACGTTTGTTATCAATTCATCTTTCAAAACACATTTTTATTTTTTACATATCTATGATCTATGATATATAACCTATGAAAAGAATTATTTTCAAATTAATTGCTAGGTCAATTCAATAAGCAATTCTGAGGTATATTTGAACTTTAATTCCATAGCAGATGTAATTCGGACAAAAGTTTTAAAATTCAAGAAGAGATTAAATCGATCAAAATAAATCTTATAATTCAAACAAGTCGACAATACTTGGTTCAGTTCTTTCATTTTCAATCATACCAAGGTGATAGATTAACATAAGTGACCTTTCGAAAACATACCGTTTTTGTAGAAAATGAAAGAAAATCGCGTTATAACACGAGTAATTGTCAAGTTCACGTCTTAAGTTTGATGTGGTAAAAAGCATTCTTTAAGTCACACATTTAAGTTAAGGGAAGCCAAGATCATTTTAAAAATGAAACATTTGAATAGATATTTTTAACATTGAAATAAGAAAGAAAGTAAGCTTATACTAGTAGATTTGCTAGAACTAGCTGTTTGGAATTCATCAACTTTTCTCCACAGGATCATTTTGTAGTACAAATGCAGGTCATTCAAAGGAAATGTAGGTTTCAACATCCCCGTCTATGAATATTGATCTTTTTCAGACAGCAAAGGTAAGTTTAAAATAGAATTACTTCTTACGAATCCAAATTACATTTAAACTTAGAATTGTGATCTACGATCTTATGGGTATGTCACAAATTTGATTAGATACATTCACTCAGCAGGCCGTTAAACATGTAATTAATTTTACAAGCGTAACTATAGGCAACTTCGATTTTAGTATGTTCAAGTTCAAGTTCTGTAGTCTCGAGAGTCAAACGATTATCATAGTTTATTTGGTCTGCTTTTAGAATTGGGAAAACGAAGGCAAGGTTTATGTTTTATGAACATTCCGATTTGATAGCAAACTTTATTTTTGAGTGTATTAAATCAAATAAAGCTTATTGCGTCGGGACCTGTACGTTCGCCCAATTAAAAGCAAATGTGCCGTCAATTAAAGAAACATGCACAGTGGTACACCCTTTTGGAAAACATAACACTGATAATAAAAATTCATCAATTGTTATGAAATTTGCACCATCATTAAAAAGAATCTCGAATTTCATGATGACAAAATATCGGATAAATATGACAAGAAATAAAAATTTGTTACATTTTTTCTCAAAAAGTTGTAAAATAAAAATAAACTAAAAAAATAATATTTTCACGACAAAAAATAGATAGGTCAACTGTATTGATTATACATGACGTTTTCAAAGAGTAGAGAGCTAGATTCAAAGCACCGTTCCTGCAAGTTTCAAATGAAAATATAAAAAACTGCGCGAGTAAGAGGACCGCAACTTTTTATGTCTACACTGACAAAAACTTGAAATTCACGTTGTAAAGATATAGTCCATCGCGGAAGTGCACGTCATAAAGCTGATGGGTTAAGGCAATGTGCCGTCCAACTGATGTAGAGCGAAGTGACGTCACACTTCCGGAACTGTGAAAAATGAAAATTTCGAAGCAAAGTTTCTCGACTCAGGCTTATTTCCAGTGGTTTGGTTGTTTGCAATGGAGGTGGGTGATATTATACAACTATATTTCACGACTTATCTCAACTTGATCAAGTAGGTCAACATTTGCTGTCTGGAAAAGACGCAAAATACTCATTATTTACTTATTTTTCACAAGTGTTTTTTCAGTTTTCTCATTTCTGACTTGAGTTGTTTCACTTTACTCACTTCGAGAGCCATGTTAGCTTTTGAAACTTATGGCTCTCAAACGGAGAAGTGAACAGCTGATCAATAGTGACCTTTGAAATTGAATTAAGTCGATCCGCGGCTTGCTTTTGGTCTCTAACTGTGTCTTACATCAGTATCATCAATCCGTGTAAGTATTGGAGCGCTGGAGTACTTCTTTTTCGATCAAGACTTGTAAATTGTTCATCGAGTTAAAGTTTTACAGACCTATTTCCAATATGGCGGTTTGCTAGATGCGAGATACGCAACGAACGAAATGAATTTTGAGAATTAGTTAGGTTCGGACAACCTCCGGAGATTTACGAAAATGTCCGAGCAGAAACCGCCATATTGGAATTTGGCAGTAAAACGATTCACTCGACTAATAATTACAAGTCTTGATCGAAAAAGAAGTACTCCAGCGCTCCAATACTTACACGGATTGATGATACTGATGTAAGACACAGTTAGAGACCAAAAGTAAGCCGCGGATCGACTTAATTCGATTTCAAAGGTCACGATCATTGAGCTGTCCAAATGCTCCGTGGGAAAGCTATTATCATCCTTCTTCAAAGGACTTCATTTATGCTTAAATTCAGCCCTTCACGTAAGCCCAGTTAGTTTCATTTTAGGGGTCATAAATAAGCTGAGTTTCCTAGTGGTCAACGCAGAAAATGCGTTACCAATTGCAATGCTCTATACTAAATTCAATGGGCATGTTTTGTCCTCCCTCTGTTTATGACCCCTGATAGGATGTAAATTACTTGTAAATTGGATTCTTAAAGAGAAATGCATCCAGACTGGGGCAATAAACTCATTAGTGGACATGTAATGCCTGTTTATCACTGTGAACATCTTTAGAAAATCTTTGTTGATTTTGACCCTTGATTGTAACAATGGTTCTGATTCGCTAGTGATTTAAGAGCTATTTGAAAGTTTGTTTACACAATCCCAACAATTGTATAGGCTGCACCAAGGGTATGGAAAGAAGTGAAATACCCTTGGACCAAGGATGGCTATTATATCAAAATCCAAATAGCTTTCGCAGGAAGTAAGTTTCACTGAATTATCCCAGTCGTCTAACCTGACCAGGTAGACCCGATACCGTCTTGAAAAGAATCATAAGCTCTGAAAATAAGTTTTATGATACCCAGTCAACATGTACAGTTTGTGACATTGGAAACGCAACTGAAGACATGTATTTTGTAAATAAATTATATTTTCTTTTTTTTCTCATTTTGATTTATTGAGAGACATGAAAGTTATATACTGTAGTGCCTCAAACATGTAAATAGTCTCTACAGATTTTTTTTGAGTCCTATAAAAGTAAGGACTATAGTACATTGACATTTTCTATAGATTATAAATGATAAACCTGATTCATTGACTAATGTACCATATCTCACTGCAACTTGTATACACATGTATTTATGTCTTGATGCCATAATTGAATTATATGTATGCTTGATTTCTCCATTCCCTCCTGAATCCTTTGCCTTCTAATATCGATCATGACTGAAACACTCTGTTTACTTATAGGAGTTACTGCTGCTATCCTGGGAGGGAAATATCTTTATGATGGGGGTTAGCTTAGTCCAATGGAGGTCAGCTATAGGCAGGTTCAACCTATACAACATCAAGATGTTCAGTACAGGGACTAGTAACATAAACAAATCTTATGTGCTTTCATTTACTTTGCCTTATACCATAGCTATGATGATATTTTCACTTATCGCTCTGTTATCGATAAAGCTCTTTGATACAATTAAACTGATATATTTTACCGTTACAATTGGAATGACAGTTATAAATATAGCATTCATGTATCTGCTTATTCCACTGCTTCTAGTCTTAAAAATATACTCACTATGCCACAGGAAAGTTAACCCAAGGTTTTTGCTAGCCTTAATATGCATTACATGATATTTTTAAGTGTTCCTGGATTAAGCGGCACTTATCTGCAACCTAATATCAATCAGCTCAAGCTTACATTATCAAATGATGTACATCCTCACCCAGGGCCAGCCCCATATAAAGGTAATTTAAACATTTTATTCTCCAATATAAATAGTATTGGAGCCGATGGGGGTACTCGATTTGAACCCCTGAATGACCTAGTTAAGGAAATGAATGCAGTCAATATGGTACAACGAAAATGGGACTTCTGCGCATGTTAAAATTTTTCGTCAAAACTCAACTTTTGTTCAAGTTGATACGATTGTCTTTCGAACTAGAGACTTACCTCATTCGAAAGATCATAAAAGACTTTATCTATACTGAAAATCTTAGATCCAAACATAGTAGAATACGCCGTCAGTCCGCATTTGATTTTTTGAAGTGAGTTTCGTAGATCGTCAGATTTCTCCGACTGATATCGGGTTATCTCAAACTGGTTCGTTTATAAATACGAATTTGTTTACCGTTGTAAGGCGCATGCGCAAAATTGATTTATAAACCTTATTGGTTGATGGTTTTTCTCCTGCGCATGCGTGAAGTCTGATGAACACTTATGACGAAGACCGGAGCAAACATTACTAGCTCTTGAACGAAATTCCAAGATTCAGGTCATTTCGCCGTGTTTGCTAAGCGTGTATACGTGAATGACAAGCTGTTTTGAGTAGATCGGGTACCTGTTTTAGACACAACATTGATTTAGCTTGACATTGATGTGCACATTGGCACTTTTGAGCATGTTAATACAAGTTTTTACACTCTTAGCACGAGACGGGTTTTCGAAAAATCTGTTATCTGATTCACTCGATTATCGTATGGATATGTATTTCTGCTGACATTTCAACACCACATCACATAGAATTACGATGCAGAATGATAATAAAACACAAAACAACTACTAAATTCCACTTGTTATTTCACAGGAGGTAAAAATGCAAACTGCCTAGATTCTTTGTAAGGGTCGTCAGACATCGGATTGGCCGCCATATTTGAAATGAAAATATCACTAAATAAAGGTCTGCGCATGCCTCAACATTTCGACTGAATGTATCAATTGTGGGACTTTGTGAGACTGGAAATTTGACCACTATATCAATCAAAGATAATTTCTTGCTGAATGGATTTCATAATCCATTATACAATCAAAATAATCGAGGACTTTTGATCTATATAAATAACAACATTTTATTTAACGAAAGACCCGACTTGAATACAAATTACTCCCTATGGGCCGAACTGAGAATTAAACATAAAACCTTTTTGTATGGAGTTTTTTATCGCTCACCCTCACAGTCAGTAAATGAGAGAGGTGAATTTATGAAACGTTTGACAATTAACATAAAACAGGCAATATCACGAAATGCAGATGGAATCATTTTGAATGGTGACTTCAACGCTAAATGTAAACAGTGGCTTCTCAATGGGGATGAAGATAGAAACGGAAAAATTTTAAATGATATATTTTTTGATAACGATTTTGACCAGTTAATAAAAGAACCAACAAGAATCACACCAACATCTGCTACTTGCATTGATCTCACAGTCACTAATGTCCCAGGTCTTATAAATTCTTCTACTGTAATCGAACCTATAGGCTCATCAGACCATTGTTCAATTTTTACTCAACTCGATGTACTATTAAATAGAGAGGAAGATCAATTTAAACTTATTTGGAAATATGATACTGCAAATAAAGATGCCTTGAACCTTGAAATTGAGAAAATAAACTGGGCTAATTTTTTTACTCAAAACCATGATATGAACACTTTAAATGATCAATTTACTGATACAATTCTCACCATCTTTAAAAAGCATATCCCTCACAAAATGAAAAGAATTAAAGCGAATGATAGACCTTGGTTCAATGAGAGTATATCATGCGATCCAGAAAAAGAAAAAACTCTATGTTAAATTCAAGAAAAGCAATCTTCCTGAACATTATACAGCATATAAGAATCAGACTAAAGCTGTCAAGAACCTTATTTTAGAAACCAAAGCAAAATTTACATCAGATCAAATAGAAAGTCTAAATGGAGAAACACATGCAAGTGACAAATTTTGGCAACTTATAAAAAAGTTTTTAGGTAACTGGAACTACCTGTTTGACCAGTCAGGAGAAAGCTACTGAATTTCAAAAATATTTCTCTAATATGTATCACTTAGAACCAGATGCATTGAATAATAATATTCATTTTCCTGACAGATGCAATAACAAATTAGAGAACATTGACTTTGACCAACAGGAAATTATCTCTATAATTAAGGATCTTGACCCCTCAAAAGCAAATGGTCCAGATGGAGTTACAATAAAAATGCTCCAGCTATGCAGGAATACTATTTCTGTGCCACTTAATATACTTTTTCATAAAATTTTGACCACATGTAATTTTCCCCAGAACTGGAAATTAGGGGATATCTGCCCAATATTTAAAAAGAAAAATAAGAATGACATAAGAAATTATAGACCTATATCTCTTCTCAGTATTACTTCCAAAATATTAGAACGAATTGTCTACTCTAGGATGTACGAACATTTAAATGAAAATAACTTATTGTATAAATACCAGTCCGGCTTTTTGAAAGGGCACAGCAATGAGTTACAACTGTTAGCCATCCAAAACCTAATTTGGCGCAATTTTAGCGACGGCAATGATACACGTGCAATTTTTTGGGATATTTCGGCCGCTTTTGACCGTGTCCCCCATTACCTTCTTCTAAAAAAGTTGAAAGCGTATTGATTTTCAGGAAACTTATTAGTTTTTCTAAAATCTTATTTGACTGATAGAAGTGTCAAAGTAACTGTGAATGGCAAATGTTCTGACACCTCTCCTAGCAACTACATAATCTTAAAATTTTTCTAGAATAGTTTGCTTGTAAGGTTGGGCAAACCGTCTATTACGTTGATAGCATAAGATGTTGATTTTGCGAAGCTTTTACGTGCTGATTCTACAATGTACAGTAACATATATGTAAGGGTGCCAGAATGTAGTCCACTATACAGTAAACAAAGGAGTATGATCAACTCAATTCATCTGATAAACACTACATGAAGTGTTTTCTATGCAATCAAAAGCCTCCAAATTGTGTTGATAAGAGCATTGCGATGCTTTTCAGTTTCAAGCAGGATTTAGTACATTCTGACCAATTGTATTTTCAGACTTATTCATTTCATGATTATGTAATACTGACCTACTTATCTGTTTAGCATGTCTTTAAAAATGGACTGATCCAGTTGACTCGCCTGGAGACGCCATATTGCAAAAACATGGCAGCCATATTTTTTGATAAAGTCAGAAGATTTGTTATTATGTTTTCCTTGTATGTGAATGCATTTCCTGACTAAAGAGACACTGTAATGTATATGGAACTAAACGTTTAAAGTTTATCAAAAGATGGCACTAGAGTATAGTAAACTAGACTCAAAACTGAAAAGTGCAATCAGAGAAGCCAATTGTGATTTTAAAAAGAACAGTCAGTTCACAAAGAGAAGTCAAAGCATCCACATGTAAATATTATGTGAAGATATAAAACAAGATAGATAATAACAACATTACATGATGGCGGCAAACGACAAGAACCACGCTTCAAGCGCTACACAAGCAATAAGGACGAGGTTATATAATTGCTATTTTGATCTAGAGACTTTGATGTGAACTCAAGACAACGAACTTTATTCAAGATCTGAAGCAGATCAGAAAGAACTTTTCTAAGAAACTAAGAAAGAAGCAAGTCTAAGAAATTCAGAGTAAAAGGAGAGTCACAGAAGTCACAAAAGGCAAATTTTGAAATTGAAAACTGAAGTTCTAGCAACATTTTGAAAAATCAGTTCACTGCACAGTAGCATAGATTTTTACAATTAGCAAACAGTGGCAAATTCAATAGCAACGTACAACATTGGAAAATCACACATTTGAAATTTCATATGCATTTACATGTAATTTGGAAAGCTTTTTCTTGAAGTACACAGTTTATAAGTACAGAGTTTTTTCAATTTGAGAGTAGGATAAGAATTTTGCATAGAAAGTTTTTCACATGTACAGTGTATTCAAGTGTTTTATATGAAGGTATTATTAGCTAGATAGCCAATCAGTAGTCATGCAACAATAGGCTAGGTTAGATTACATGGTTAAAACAAAAGAGTAGTTAGGATAGTTAGTTCTCAATTTTTCACACATAAATCTGAATGCATTTGTGCAAGGTCAAGTTGACCCAGTGAGTGAATTATGTATGCCTAGTTTTTGTTGACACAAACCCATATAAGGCAATAAGGTCAAGCTGACCAAAAGGTAAACGAACAGTTACTGAAGTACAGTACCTGAAGTGAAACTAGCAAAACTTTCAACTTAGCTATTTATCTGCTATCAATTAGCAAGCAAGCAAGCAATTGCTTGCTTGCTAATTGAA
The DNA here is from genome assembly GCA_903813345.2 of Owenia fusiformis. Classification (NCBI taxonomy): domain Eukaryota; kingdom Metazoa; phylum Annelida; class Polychaeta; order Sabellida; family Oweniidae; genus Owenia; species Owenia fusiformis. Next base: position 23,961 of record CAIIXF020000118.1, read on the forward strand.
TAATCAATTAGCAAGCAAGCAAGCAATTAGCGACAGTGCATTTTATTGGTTCATCATTGGTGAAAATCCATCAATTGGTAAATCATAGGTGAATTATCATAGTAAATAATTGCAAATAACAGCATAACATAAATTTGATATCATATTTAGAACTTAGCACACATATATTGTGTTAATAAATTGTTAACTACATTAGGTTTACAACAAAAGTCTAATTGAATATTCATAAACAAAAAAAAAGTTTGCACTTGCAATTGTTTACAACATTGTGATATTTAGGTTATATACAGGGTGTCCAAAAAAACAAGACCGTAAGAAAGTTGAATAACTCAGTCAATTTTGCATATTTTGCCTTGAAATTTTAGAATTATTTAGTTCATTTGATGTGAATTTTGTTCTGAAAGTTTGATGATAATCTGTTCATCGTGTCAAAAATTACAGTCCTTTCCAAAACATGCTCAAAGTGGGAACTTCTCCTCTCTATGCACAAACGAATCCTGCGAACAAAGTTGTTAATGACCCTTACCTATATACATTAATGTGGATGGTAAATATTGGGGTAGTCATTGCCCTCTTAAGATTGTTAGGGGCCTGTCAGTATACACATTGGCTTTGAGAAATCCTCAAAGATAAAAATTTGGGGGATTTAGATCAGGCGAATGAGCTGCCCATATGGTTTCCGTTCTGCAACTGATGAGCTGACCACCAAAGCATTGCCTAAACCATTTCAGCATATCATTTGCAGTGTTGGGGTGGTATTGGCTTGTTGAAACCACTGCTTAATTATCTCCTTAGATGTCCCTTCTGGTGCTTAGTGACCTCCAAAACTTGGTGAGAACTTACTGGTCCTTGTTCATGGTGATAGCAAGTCCCCAGTCACCTTCGAACCAAAAGAGACTGATGATTCCATGTTTCCTCATTGCCACCCAGGCAGTGCATTGTTCAGAATGCAATGGATGCTGTATTACTTCATCAGGAGGATGTAAGCCCCAGTAGCAATTGCCCTTGGATCAAACTTGTCTATTCAGAAAGGCATGTGTGTAGGAGGATCATCAACAACTTTGTTCGCTGGATTGAATTGTGCATAGAGATGAGATTTGCACATTTGGGGCATGTTTTGCAAGGAGCTGTAGTTTTTGACTCAATTGGTAGATTATTATCAAACTTTCACAACAAAATTCACATTGAATGAACTAAATAATTCTGAAATTTCAAGGCAAAATATGCAAAATTGACCGAGTTATTTAACTTTCTTACGGTCCTGTTTTTTGGACACCCTGTATTATCAATCAATGTGTAGGTTAGCATCACCACGTCCACAACACATGTTTTAACAGATATTCAACCAGTAGCCATTACTGATTTTATTATGTTAAGTTAGTGATTATGCCTATAGACACTAGAGCTAAAACGTACTCTGATAAGCCTGAGCAAGGTAACGATAAAAAAAATAATAACATGAGTAAGCCACAAGGAGCTCAAAGTAAAGAAGAACCTTACAAGGAAACTATGGAGGAATCTGAAGATTTTCTTAGTGATGAAGATGATCTGACCAAGATGGAAGATCCAACTAAGATGAAATATCCATACATGATGCAAGATCCAGATGCCCAACCAAAGATGGAAGGACTTGGTGTTCACCAAGGAACAGATACCACTAGGATGATGCAGCTCATGATGGACATGTTCCTTAAGAACAATGAAGCAACTGAGCGAAGACTCCGGGACATGGAGAGGACTCGCCTTGAAGAAATAAAACAGGAACGTGAAGAAAGAAGACGCCTTGAAGAAATAAGGGCACAAGAAAGACAACAAGAACGTGAGGATCAAAGGAAACTCATAGAACAATTAAGAAAAGACAAAGAACACGAAGGAAAACGAGACCCATTCATCACAAAACTGAAGGATGCGGATGATATTGAGGACTTCTTAACAGTTTTCGAGAGAACAGCCACAATGTGCAATTGGAAACTTGAACATTGGACTTTGAAACTTGCTCCAGCACTATCTGGGAAGGCCCAAGCTGCATATGTTAGTCTCAACACAGAAGATGCCATGAACTACGAAACAGTAAAAGCAGCTATACTGAAGTGGTACTCCATCAATGAGGAGGCGTACAGAATCCGTTTCAGAAGTCTTAAACGAACTGATGATGAAGGTATTAAAGCCTTTGCAGTACGTTTGACTGATGTATTTAACAAGTGGTCCATAGATGCAACTACAATAGAAGGCTTAGTCGATTT
>CAIIXF020000119.1:0-26183 GCA_903813345.2 Owenia fusiformis
TCCAAAAAAGGTTTTGAACAAACTTTTCGAATAGCGGACACCGATGTACCTTAACCGAAGATGTATATATCACGAAGATGACCGAAGATGATTCAAGGAACCAATCAAAATCCTTGAAACATCTTCGGCAATCTCCGGAAGCATATTCGGCCATCTTCGGTTTCTGTCCAAAATCGTTACCCTTTCGAATACACTTACTGTTTATCTGGATCGCAGTAAACCTCATCTTCTGTATACAACTCATCAAAAAATGCTACCACCTTAGGAGAGGACAGGATTTCCGGAGGAAGCTGTTTGAGTTTCTACAATTTAGAAAAGAACATTTTATAGAAAAATTATATATTGAAAATAATTTCATCCGTCAAAAATACAAATATGACACTCGTGTAAAATGACCCTATAAAATAGGTGATTTGAAATGACCCATCCAAACAACCGAGCGGTATTACGTTACTCTAAATTACCTATCATATGGTCACGATTGCACGATACCCATTACTAAAATTACCTATCATAAAGGGCACATTTACATAACACAGATGACACGAAGTTTAAAAAGAATTTTGCTCTGGACCAAGATACAAACTCTAGTCTATAAATTATTATTTATACATAAATGAAGTTCTTACCCACCTGGCAAAATTCATGAACCATTCTTTTTTTTCTTTCATTTGGTCCATAAAATCTGAAATTGCGCCCTCTTCCTCGGGTGTTCAAGGGAGGTAGGGTTATTCCCCTCGTTTTCTCTTTCTTTGAGATTTCTTCCTCTAGCACAACCTACGTCACAAAAATATGTGTGAAATATAAATATGAAATTTACACTCCCTTTCAAAAGTTTGACAACCCCGTCCCTGACATCTCTTATTGAATAGCCTAATAATGTGCAGGTTTATATTTTTTTGATCAAATATGACAGACTGATGTTCTTGAGAGAAATTGTTACTTTTTACTTTTAATATGCATGCTATACTATTGAGCTACAGTAGGTTGGATGTTGCCAACCTTTTCGAGGGGAGTGTGTTTGCTGTGATGTGTAGAAGATGATATGCTTTTTTTTAGTTGTTATCGTCCATTCCCGTCAGACAAATACATTTCAGAGAAATAGTGCAAACGTAAATAAAATACGTTCAAAAATTTATAAAATCTAACAGTTCGGATTCTATTTGCAATCATACGATGAAATCGCCAAACCTTCAATACTATAACTGGAAATCCCAAACCCAAACGAAAACAAAAATCTCAATACATAAACATATGTCATATAAAACACCATAGTAATATTCCTATCATAGACCCAAATCATATAGTTTATTATCAACATACAGTAGGTGTATATATATGAGGGAAATAGTAATGTGTGTCCGGGGCCAGCTCCCTATCGAAGCTCATCGCCGCGCCGATGCATACTTGTACACTCCTCTCCATAAGTCTGGCAATCGGAGACCGCCTTCTAGATCATTTACCAATTCCTCTTTATATTTGGCGATTTATAAAAAATCATCAAGGTCATGGATTTCCGAAGTATTGTAATAAATGAACAAAATCAAAATTTAACATTGACATATTCGTTGCTATGCTATCACATAAGACTTTCCAGTTGCCAAACCTATGTTGGGGAGTGTATTTTATTATACATATAGTATATTAATATTATAACATTATTTATAGAAATAAACACTTATATGTGAGACATACTTGTATTAATTAATCATACCTTAAGAACCGTTGAATTTGATGTTCCCATTCTTATTATCCAATAATAGATTACATCTGATTATTTTGCAATTAAAACTAATTCAGCATATTATCCAATTAAGTAAATCCCATAACTGTAGTACTGTATGTATGTTCAATCATCTATCAATTTAAACGATTCCCCGTCGTCAATTCACATCAAATTTAATATGAGTATGTGATTTTTACAATAGTCATTTTCACACGTTTTAATTATCCAGGCAGATATAGCAGACTGATACATAGTGCTGTTTTACTTGGTTCATAAATTAAATGCAATTTCATTTATTAATTCCCCGGAGCACATTTGATATTTGACTACGATATGTATAATGTTGTACCAGACCGATTTATCTGAAAAGTATAACTGCCATGAGGGTTGGATCGAAAATATCATATTGAAGTTTAAAACCACCATTTTTATACTGTATGTCATTTATACGTTCAATGGCCTTTATTTCACGTTAACCATACAATGAAACAAAATCTTCAAATTTGTTATGTAACAGTAATAAAGGAAGAAATTGAGATTGAACATTGACAGTCTTTATTTGGTACGTTTCCAATGAAAACGTTCTGTTGCCAAACTTATGGAGGGGAGTGTAAATGTGTGTGTGATCCTGACAATAAACTACTACAAAATACATTACAAAAACGTCACTATGGTATTTTCCTAGAAAATTAGATAATGACCAGCTTGACATCCGTCTCTCCGGATCACGGTTTTTAGGACCCAACCGAAGACACCCGAAGGTGCTTCAAGGAATTTGATTGGTTCCTTATAAATCATCTTCGGCCATCTCCGTAATATGAACATTTTCGGTTACTATGTATCGGTGCTCTCCTGTATGTCTTCCCTGATGTTTTCATAAATATAATATGTCGACAAGCTTTATCAGTAAATACTACTCAAGTAGAGTCGTATAATGTAAAAGGGGATATTTATCACTAGAGGACTATAATTACCTTAAGGTCAAACAATTCGCTGTATTTTCTCTCAATGGTATGCTCCCTGCCAGACTTATCTCTCACTTGAAGAACATAACGCTGGAAAATAAATCTAAAATGTTTCCATCTTTGTCAATATTAGGTACATGTAGTCAATGCAAGTCGACTAACAGGCTAGGCGATTGGGCGCCGTAACCACGAGATTGCGAGTTCGAGACGTGTGTGCTCCTTGTGTTTATTCATTCATTACACGTTTTGTACAATTACGCGTAGCTTAACCTCCCTAATAGAGAGTTTAAGCTTGCATATAAAATCGAAACGCCAACCTTTACATATTACCAATTGCCCATACAAAGGCACCGCTTAAATATTTTCGGTTCACGTTTAGGTTGTGAATTACATTGCAAGCTTAAACTCCCTAAGAGAAGAGAACGTGTACGTAATCACGAGAAATACTGTCCCTCCAATATTGGTATCCAAAGGGACTTGATTTCAACAATTTCTCATCACACACACGGCTCGAGTAAATATTCCGAAGGGGACGAAATGGACCATAATTCTACACGATCGCATACAAGTTCGTAAAAACAAAGTTTATCTCCTCATATTATAAATACGGACCTAATGTACATAAGAGACATTACTATACAGCTTCGATAAGTGATGCAAAGGGGGACTTCATATTGCCAGACTTATAAAGGGGAGTGTAAGTTAATATGTAAACATTAAACATTTTAGTTGTACTGCCATCTTTCTATGGATATGAATATCACCCTGAGTCTATGGATCTTTTATAAGAGAAAGCACCTTGGTTACCTCCTTGTCAATATTTCGATTCACTCTTTCAAAATAGTCAACTGCATCGTACGCAGCTAAGTTGTAATATTACTAGCCCCTGTGGCCTGTGCAGCGAGTTACACACTGGTCAAATAGATGGTATATCTAACATAAATAACCCTATATCTTTATTGTCGAATTTTTCGAGGGCAAGTATTATTAATAGATATAGCAATTCGCAAATTTCACGAAGCAAACAATAGTGCGCTTTTTAACTTCCTGCTTCAATACTAGGAATAACAAATTTCTTTTGTACACATATATCTGTTTGTACAGATCTTGAAGCCCAATTCATTTTAGTAATTGTTACTACATCACTGGGTCAGACGCTTTAATAGTATTGATGCTTATAAAATCTAATGACCAGCTCTTGCAGCCGTACATTTGAAGTTTCAATATGTGATCAATGCAAGTTACTTGCATCTTATGCAAGTTACTTGCATCTTGATTCACAAAGTTTCAGTTGCTTCAACTTGTGTTATAACCAACTTGGAATTCAAAGATGAGTTAGCTTGTAAAGTCAGAAAAATTCGCTATTGCTCAGGGGCGGATCTGGAAATCAACAAGGGGGCACAGTCTGATAAAAAATTCCCGGCTTGCGTGAAACTCGGAAATTTGAAAATTTCAGGCCAATTTGCTTCAAAATCTGGCCTAATTTAAAAAATAAGGTCTTAATAGGCCCAGCAATGCTTAAAATACTAACTTGGAGCCTAAAGACATTTTTAAGCCTAATTTTTCTGGGCCCACCCAAGGGGGCTGGACTCCTGCCTTCCCCAGATCCACCAGTTTTGCTAATAGGTTAATATTCCTGATCGATCTGATCTGATTGGCTAAAATTAGTATATAAATTAAAGAAATATCTCTAAAATTTTCAAAGAGTATAAAGTATGAAGAAATAAAGCTTTTGACAAGGGTTAAGATTGTACACTGTTTTTGGAGTTGAGAATCGAATCGTGCGTTTTAAGTCCTGATATGTTAGAAAATATTTACTCATTTGCTATGGAATAAATAGATTTAAGATCTAGATGGCCATTTTTGATTTTGAAAAATTAAATTTTAATCTCAATTAATTTATGATCTGTACTGGTTGATTGCATAATAACTTGGATGGAGTTAACCAATTTGAATTCATTGCGATTGTTTGTACACACCTTCAGTGTATAATGCTTATGGCTTCAAACTACACTACCTGTATCTATCTTCAATACCTTACCAAGTTTTTATCAGCTATTTGTACTGCTTGGAGACACTTCACATCAAAGGGTACGTTGTCCGTCATTTTGAATGGTCTCACGTTCCCCAGGGTTAATTTATCTGAAGATACGGGTTTGTCTGACTCGTGCAAAGTGAGATCCCTGTTCTGTCACGACTCTTTAAATCCACACATTTGTGATCCCCTGTAGTTTCAATGCAAATAATACAGTTATTTTGGATATCTAGACATTTAAGATTGCAAGCAACCTCACGGAGGCCGTCATACATTTTTTGAAAATGTTAAGGTCAATCAACGGTCCAATATTTTTGATTTTGAGAAAAATTTGGTCAATTTGAATTAAGTTCTAAATTGGTGTTGAAAAATTTGAAGGATGACCTTTTGCAGCTTTTGAACCCTTGTATCTCAAAAGTGGCACAAGATTTTTTGCTACTGAATTTGCTGTAAAACTCTAGGTGTAAACAGTTTGTAGTTTCTTACTTACCTTAATATTATTATTATCGATTGAAAAAATATTTAATCCTGTTTAAACCAATTTAAACTATTGAAGTTAGCTAGATTGAAGTAAACAAAAATGCACAAGAGTCGATAGGCCTCTGGAGAGATACGAATTCATGTGCATTTTCAAATTTGACAACAGCATTGTAATCTCAAGTATTTATTACAGAAATGAAATTAATTGGTCACGAATCACAATGAAGTCAAGTGTTGGCAGTTCCATTCAAGTTATTAATTAACCATATTTCTGCCCAGCTGGTTTCTCACCTTGGCTATAAAACCCCCTCTCATCTTGGAAATAAAACCCTCCCGGGCCACAGTGAGCGGGTGGATAAAGTCTATGAAACATCTCCGGGACGGCTTGCTACTCGAAGCCTGTTCATTGCAAGTTAAAGAAATCAACAAATAAAATCATAAACAATTAGATACCAAACGTTAGTTACGTTACTCACTGGCGGATCTTTGATCCAAAACTATGAGTCTCAGTGACCATTCCGAGTTGGAAGCAGGAAGATACAAAAATAAAAATGTAAATCAACGCAAATGTACAAAATGTTTAGATAATTGTGTTGAAGATGAGCTGCACTTTGTTATGAGATTCAAAATCTACAAAGTGAGCGCACTAGATAAAATTCAAGAGGAAAACAAGTCCCTTATGTACATTATGTCATACAAATCAAATATGGAGGAAGTCCTGGTCATTGAAATGTGCTTTCAAAGAAAATAAATCTATAACTGACATCGCAACCATTTCAACACAATATCTTTGTAGATATAATGTGACTGTGTACTGTAAATGTAACTGTATTAATGCGGTTTGTATGGTATATAAAGTTATTGTTTTTTTATATAGATGTCACATAAGTCTAGGTCTATCAATTTCCGTCCGACTTGGCCGTTGATCCAAGGGAAAGATCAATACCCGGTGATTTCAGCGGGAAGTGGCGTTTCGTTCAGTGGATGAGCTGCGCGCGCACGCATAAATGTGATTATCCAATATAATTAGGGGAGGGCTATTTGAAGTAGTTTTTGGTCTCAGGCGCGACCCAGGGCTGTTGTCTTAAGGACATTTCGTTGAAAATGAGCCATTCGGCTGATAATTTGTAAGAGTTTGCGATCTTATAATGTATAACTGTTACTCAGACACATATTTTGACACGATTCTGTTGGAAATAAGCTTTGAACCGAGAGATATTCACGATTGATATGCACATTTTTGATTGTGCCATTGCTTTTCTATTGCACAATCCATGTATTGATAGAAAAAACATTAATAATGCAGATTGGTTTACCTTCAATACATGGCAGACACTACATATCGGTCTATTAATACCAGTTTGTGCCTTAAATAGTTTTATATTTCCATCCACGGCCTGGAGCCTGGGTGTGTTTGTCTCTTATGTGTATGCTTGTGCATGGACTTCTAATCACTAGCAGAATTTAACATGATGCAAACTCGACATTATAACTCATGCTGTAACATTTTGACTTCGCTGGAAAACAATAGGAATTATTTTTCTTGCCAATCAATCATGAATCACAATCAAAATTTCAGAATGATCAATCAGGCAATTGTCCAAATCAAGTTATAACATTATATGATATTCAGCAAGAAGTCCGGTAGAAATACAGAATATTTAAACATCAAAGCTGAAAGTTAAAAGCTAATCTGTCAATTTTCTGTCTGCAAAAGAGCGTTTACATTTGACACAATAACAGACTGAGGCTTTGAAATCTAGGATTCCCCAGGAAAATATGACGTCATACTAATTAGCATAAGGATTTCCCTATTGGTATGGGTCGAGCCTTGTTCGAAAACACAATCCATAAATACATGCTAATTTCAAAGGAGATAGGAAGTGTATAACGTGTTTATCGATTTTGTTTAAAGATTTAATCAATTATCAAATTGTTTAAGTGGATAAAGTGGTCACACTTGCTTCAATTCACAGCGAAATCGACGGATAGAAACTGACCGAATTCCCGATATCCTACCCCGTATTACTGTAGGCTATAAGCACAGTGACCTACAGAGGGCGCTATCACAAACAAGTACTGCACGAACCGATAATTTCCCGGGTATTGTAACGCCCTTGGTTGATCCCGAAAGCATATACTATTTATCAATAGTGAGATATGTTCAATTAGTCAATATGTTCAGTAAGTCTTTAAGCCAGCTAGAAGCATATTAAAGCCTGCGATGTACTGGAGTATGCATATTACAAAAATAATAGTTTAGACCTTATGTTTAAATAATTTCGTGAGTCATAATACTCCTTCATCGTATTTACAGTATTTCGTGATTCATAAAAATCCATCTTACAAAATTGCATATAGTATGTATTCAAATTATTAAAATTCCCATTGATTTACTTATCGCATTTCAAATACATTTATCTAGACAAAATAAATTGATAAATAACGCTACCGAGTTTGACAATATACTAAATATCTTAGATTCAACACATTTTTCGTCGTTGGCCTCGTGGCCTAATGGATAAGGCGTCCGACTTCGAATCGGAAGATTGCAGGTTCGAGTCCTGCCGGGGTCGTATTAATTTTTATTCTTAATGTTTTATTTTTTATTCTTAACTATTTTACAATCTGTTGTAATAATCACTAAGGAGCATCGTGATGCATAATTCAAAAAATGTTCTAAGTATACATTATTAGCATAACCAGGAAGCATATATTTAGGCCTAGTTCCTCGCTTTTGCAGCAAAACACCACTCTTCATTTATCACCAACTGAGACTAACATAAAACATTTTATGTTAGTCTCAGTCACCAATGAGCTGATGCAAAAACGCCAATATAATGTATTACTGGATTACATTAGAAATATGTTTACATGTGTGTTAGTGGTACATGAATGAAACGCACGATTCAGTGGTCTATGAATGAAATCATTCTATGTGGTTTTTACTGTATCAAAATGTCACGTATACACTAACCAATTATCAAAAGGGTCAAGACGTAGTAGGCTATCGTTAGATGCCTGTAGTAAAATCTAAAATCTATCATGCCAGAAAGTATTCGAAATAAAGTTTATCAAAACATTGTTATTATAAAAATGTTGCCATCCATGAAGCAAATTAATTTTTGCTGCTTTATAAATGGTGAATGACAGTCACATTGAGTACTAAAAGTATGATAATAGCATAACGGCTTGATATTTCAAGGCAACTCGTTTGAATATAGTGATGGCGGTGATAGTGAAATTACGATGTAAAGATAAAACTGCAACAAATTCTTTAAAAAATTAAGAAATATACATCACATATCAAATTTTGAAAAACAGAAAAACATGTATGAATGGTATGGCCTGTCACGTTACAATTAAATGCTATAAAAAGTAACACAGCGTATTGTCAATGGAAATAAAGCTAGGGGGAGTAACAAATATGCAAATTTTACTCCATCGGTCATTTTACATGGCACTACCTATGTAAACAAATAATTTTCACTCCCAAATTTTAACATATGTGGGCTATAGTATGAATATTTTCATTCAAAATTAAAAAACGAGAGGATTAAGTAAGATTCCTACGGTCACCGTAAGACAACCGTAGTCGCACTTGCTACGGCGACCGTAAGGTATATTACTTTTACGCCCAATACTAGCTGTAGCAAGTATACGGCTGCCATGGAAATGCTATATTCAGATATTTTAGCAGTCACATTTGCTAGGGTAGTCTTATTTTGATTTTGTGAAAATAGAAAATTTATGGTTGCCGTACGGAAGTGCACCATAGCACGTCTTCACGACGGGCGTAGTTCTTTTGACAAATGCCAATGGTCCTATGGTCGCTTCAACAGTAATTACAAAGGTAAATTGTAACCCATAAAACCTCAGGGCAGTCATAAGACCATACGCCAGACGTAGGCTAGCGTGGAACCTTTTCTATTATTTCTCTAATAACCCTAAGACAGACCATGAATATGTGGGTAAAAAAAAGAATTCCATAGATACAAAAACTTGTGTGTCAAAAAATGATTTTCATCAATACTATAAACTTGTGTATCAAAAAATCAGAAAAATGAATATCATAAAAAATAAACTGTATCAGATGCTGGCATACTTTTGCCGGAAGTTTGCAAGAAGTAACTTTTGGCAGTGCAGTTTGTTAGAGTAACCTAGTAGGTGTAAGAAAATATAAGGTGATGGGCTTTAAAGTGGTAAAAACAATTTTCACGGCCGAATTGGACTTCAATTCCTGCTATTTCAGGGGGTACTATAAGACTACAGGTATTTTATAACATAAAGGGTATAATTGCTATTGTTCTGCTTTCTACAGCACACATTACTAGTCCAAAGATGAATAATATCCCAAAGTTATAGGCTGATATCTGTATTAGTCTCAGAAATATTGCAATTAATAGGAAAAAAATATGCAATTTGTGTCATTTTCAAATCTCGCCTATTTTATATTTGTAGTTTCAAGCTAAAGATGGCAGCTTGAATAGCTCAAAATTGTTTTCTAAAAGCTAATTCAAGCTTTTTTTGATATTGTAATACAATTATAATAATGATAATGTACTATTTATGATTTTTAATATGACTTTATAGTTCCCTACCCCTGGAAAGTGGGCGTGGTCAATGTTATCCTTTTGCAGCATACAGTTAAAAACTTGGATTGATAGAAAGCAAATCAGTGCATTTAAAACCTCTTTACTTGTTACTTGACAATGTAATTCATTTATTACTAAAATATATGACTCTACATATTTTATATATACGTTATATAATTTTGTACAATGTAGCATAATGAAATCTAGTAGGGAATTCTTTAGCATTCACATTTGTTACGGTCCGTAATGTGTATTTCTACGATTCTGACAAATGTGCCAAGGCAGACACGAGGCGGCCACAAGGGTCCATACGGCGATTCTACGGTCGCTCTAATTGTAATTGCAAAAGACAACTTGTTGCAAAGTTATGACTTTCATCATGGGCTTTCAAGAATACTTGAATGTGGCAAAAAGATAACAAAAAGTTGCTAAGTGAAAAATTAACATGCTGAGGTCAAAAGTAATTGTTTTCAGTGTTTTAGTGAATGCATGTGTTGCCTTCTCCTTTTGAATGTATTTCCAAACTTTGGGACATTGGACAATTGGCGTCCTTTACACTGTATATTATTAGAAGTACTATCAGAATACAAGAGACTATTTATTCTGCTTCTAATTAGAATGTGACAGAAATGGTTGTTCCCTCAGTGTGAATCGCCCCTTGGGCACTACATAAAACCAAGAACAATGAATACTTGGGTTTAAGGTCTTATCACTGTGTTTCGACAATTGCTCCCCCATGTACCTGCGTGGAGGACCATATTTCCCAGGGAAAAGGTTAAGGGGGTAATCATTCTTAGGGGACCATTATCTCTGTCACATCGGCCCTCATTTTTGCGCAATGAGGCGCGAACATTTCAGACCAAAATGGTGCGATTGATATAAAGCTCCCAGTCTTTTCATCTAGTATCCGTTTCTGAACGCTCAGGTATTCTGAGCAATGATCGTGTTGACTAATTTATATTGGCTCAGATGTCCGAGCAACAATGAATAAACGATGCATTATGCCTGGGTCACAAAGGCTCCGATCCATCGGCCGGCGCCCGGCCGATTGAGTGTTTTGTTCAATATTGTATTCATGATCAATTTTGAACAAAATACTCAATCGGCCGGGCGCCGTAGCGAAAATCGGAGCAAATGTGACCAAGGCATTACCGATCGCCTTGTCAGCAGTTTCTATTCTGGTTTTCTCTTTACCTTTACCGTTACCTTTAACATAATTTTCTTTGTCTCTTTCCCTTTGCCATTGTTTTCATTTAAGCCTGGAGAAATTTGGTCTCGCTGAAGGCGTATCTTTATTCCCTTCTATAATCTCTATATGGCCAGTTGCAACCCGTCATTTGAAATTAGCCCGCGCTAAATCAACATGGACACCCATGACAGTCTGGCCGAACAAAAACAAATAAGCAAGTGTCGACATCTATTTATTCAGCTAATCTCAACTATATAACATCTCTCTCCTGATCTGGAAGTCATCGGGTTTGATTTTTATTCTGCTATGCTGATATGAATCTAAGTTTCTGATCCGCTTGTAGACTTGCACATGACATACATATGTCATATAACAACACGTCGCACAAGACTGGGGCTAATCAGCGTACCATTATGGCATCAAAATACCAAAACAAAACAATGAAGCTAGCCGTACACCAATAAGCCCTTTTAGCCTTGGCTAATTCCATTTATAGATGGCAGTCATATGATAAAACTTCAGGAAATACTTAACATACAAGGTATGGGGATTCTCTAGATTTTTCACCATTTTCTTTGATTCTTTGAAAAAATTATTTTTATTTAAAAAAATTATTGGGCCATAGGTCATGATAAGATTGTTATCTATTTAAAGACATCAAAGATATATCTTTCCCAACTGTTATATAACTGGAAAATGACTAATTGGTCAAGGGTCACTACAGGGCCATACATTACATGTGAATTAGTTAATCTACTTTCTTCTTAGTATTTCTTCTGAAAGTACAAGATATCTAACATCTGTAATTACATTTCGTAGTCTTCGTTAATAAAAATGTCTGGAGAAAAAACTTTAGAAACATTTTCAATGATGTCAAATGAGGCATTGAGAGTAATCCTCAGAGGAAAGGGACTAAAAGTCAATGGGAATAAAGAGACCCTTGCAGCCAGGGCATTCTCAGCATGGGAATTTGGAATACCCGACCTTCCAGACAAGGAATCAGTGGAAAAACAAAATATATTTGACTACAAAAACCTTCTTAATATAAATGGACAAACACTTCCAGATCCTTTAGATCCATCATTCCAAGCATGTACAAGTTGGGTTAATGAGAGTGATAATGGAATGAAACTATGGCCACCTGTATATTTATCGGACATAACAGAGTATTTGCGGAAATATGAACATGATTTTGAAACAGCAAATTTGCGGAAACGTTTGCTAAATGACTATAAAGACAGGAAAGCATTTAGTTTTTTCAGCTCTAAATGGCTACAGACTGTATATTACCATGGGATTAACGAAGCGAGTTCCATATGCTTTTTATCTGCTAGATGTACGCCTTCTGAACGTATAAATGACATTCCATACAAGGCATGGGCCTCAGTGAATAAAAAAGATGGAACAGTATACTCCGCTTATTGCACCTGCTATGCTGGCCTCGGACAGAGTTGCGTACACATTATTGCCATGTTATTAAAGGTAGATTATTGTTGGCGATTTGGCTACACCAACCCCTCATGTACATCCCAGGAATGTGTATGGAAAGCTGGGGGAGGAAAACGCAGTATTACCACCCCAAAAATGATAAAAGACATGCATTGGGAAGCACCAACTGCATTAGGTCCAGTAACAAAGAAGAAACTAGTCTCTGCCAAGAAAAAGAAATTTGACCCGTGTGAAAAATCAAACGCTGGCATGACTTTTGATAATCTCCTTGGTAGACTGAAAGTGACTGTGCCTACTGCCGTCTATCATACTGAAAGATCAATCTCAATACCTGAAATTGAAGACAAAACAGAAGAGCAGTTACCACCAACTCCAAAGGAACTTGCAGAAAATGTATCTGTTGAAGACATTCTTAAAAAATATAGCCAATCATTACCACTTGAAGATATACATGCTATACAAAGTACAACTGTTGGGCAATCAAACAATCCCCTGTGGTTTAAGCAGAAAGAGGGTAGAATCAGTGCCTCTAAAATACATGCCATCTGTACTAGAATGCAATCTGCTGAAAAAAGTAATTATAGTATCGATGTAACCAATACTGTAAAAAACATATGTGGATATAATAAGCAAGTAGACCTTGCATCACTAAAGCATGGACGAAACATGGAACCAGAGGCTGCAGATGAGTATATCAAGCATCACAAGAAGACATGCGACAGAAATGCAACTCTGCAAGAAAATGGTTTATTTGTTAATAAGGAGAAACCATTTATCGCAGCATCTCCTGACAGAATCGTCTTATGCCCAAAATGTGGACCAGGCTTCCTAGAAATAAAATGCCCATCCTCAATTTCCCATACCACCCCAAGTTATACTAGTTACAAACATTTGAGAAAAAATGCTTCTTGCATGAATCTTCAAGCATGTGATCTATGTGCAAACAGTTCTATTCTGAAACAAAATACGGAATATTATGATCAGATTCAGTGTCAAATGGCATGTGGCCAAAGGGATTGGTGTGACTTTTGGGTATATACTAGGCATGGACATCACTGCGAGAGGATCGTGTTTGATCCTGAGAGATGGGCAACTCTAGAAAAGAAAACGGAGTTATTTTTTACGAAGTATTTGGTTCCAGAACTTGTAAACAAATCAATATTGAAGGATTTAACAAGGGAAAATGATATTCAGGAACTTATGTCATGTATGTTAGATGCTATTGAGTGATAATCTATCTAGTCTTTGATAATTATATAATATTTTAGAACTAAGTGAACTTGCCTTAACTGACAGTGTTTACAAACAGTACCATTAAGCTCTCATAAAAGCCTGTGAATAATTTTGACAGCTGAAAATTTGATTAGTATCATCACCATGCCTTTATCACAGTTAAATGACAAGGGAAATACCCTCATTCCAGTTGTTTTATTTGCTTTAACTGTTTACATGTTAAGAAATCATATTTTGTGATTCGATCAAAAGCAAAATTAAAAATTAATGATAAAATTTTTTAGATAGATAAGTGAAAATACAATGTACTCTTTATGTCCGTTATAATATATTCTAAATCATAAAGAAATGACTTTTGAATGCATTTTGAAAATTGTTATCAATTTCTATTTCACCAAAGGTGGTAACAAATTACATATTGCAGCAGCTATCGTAACAATGTTATCTACATGACAAAGAAGTGAAATAGGTAGCTGGTATTTCAGAATTCGGAAGTTTTTTAACCGTCCAATAGCTCTCTCCACATGGATTCTAAGATTGGCTATTCGTTTAGTTTTAAGGACTTTATCCTTTTTAGACTGTTCTACACCTTTTGCAGGAGGAGGTACAGCAAGCTCAACACCACGCAGAAGAAAGTCCTCAAAACAGTTGAATCCCCTGTCAGCCATAACTTGAGTGTTCCTCCTCAGGGTGTCCATATAATCATCTTGTTGAACGATATGACGATCTGATGTCCTCCCACCCCAACCTGGAGACATATAGGAGAAGGCTCCCCTCGGTGTAATTCCAACAAGATTTTTGACGGTGTTATGTTTTTTATAGTCACTCCAAGTGTCAGCCTGTAGATCAAGTGCTTTTGGTTTGTCTATAAAAAATTCAGTACAGTCAATAGTTTCATCAATCTTGGGATAATGCCCCTTGAACTGTTTTGGCAAATTGCTTTTAATGTGAAGTCTTGAAGGCTTTTGGATAAGTGGCTTTAGTTGCTTTGCTAATACCTTTGTCCAGGTAGCAAAGATGGAGGATACTGTAGTGATGGATACTCCAAATCGTTGTGCTAGATCTTTGTGTAATAGACCAAGTCTGATTTTCATCATGGTCATTAGAAATTCATCTCTAAGTTTAAGTTTTCTTTGGGTTCTTTTCTTCTTTGGGGATTTTAGTATATGTTTTGAGGAAACAACCTTGCTGTCACCTCTCCAGTATTTCATTGCTGATACTTTTGGAATAATAAATTCAGCTATGACATTGAAAGTGTCGAGGTTTGGAATACCTGTGTAAAATAACACATTTTTGTCATTAGTGAGAAGTTCTTCATTCACACAGGGAGATTTACTTGAATTCTTAGATTTTTCCGATAACTGTTTTTCAAGTTGCATAATACGTCTTTGAAGCTTTGATGTTATCATTAACCTATTGTAACATTTTTTACAATTTATATCCGTGTCAAAATCATCATCGCTATATCTGTCATTTTCTTCTAATATTATATAACCGCAACTTGGAGATGATGCTTCCTCTAGGTTTGGTAATGGGCTAGTAACTTGCTGTGTTAAAGTGGTCTCTGTTGACATTGTTACACCTGGATGCTGAATGGTTGCTATGTTCTTGGAGGTAACTTCAGATTCAGATGTCTTTGAAGATGAAGGTGTGCTTTTGGATTCCACGAAATCCATGTGTATTCTTTTTGAAGAGACTGTTTCAGTGTTTTGTAATAATAACCTTCGTTTTGGTGCTTTTCTTGGTTGATGCACTTGCACGAGGTTAGAACTATATCCAAGTTTTAGAGTGGGATCTGGATTGTTCGCTGAAGGATAACCATCCACAAAATGATCGGAACAAATTCTAGAAGAATAATTTGCCTTCCAATGTGTACCATCATTGTTCGTCCTATTTACTAATCTCATCCATATGGATCTTCTTTCAGGATTCTTCTTCTCGGTTGGGAATGTGAATAAGCGAAACGGAGGTGAACAATCACAAAGTTCGTTTTCTCTCAAGCAAACATGTTTCATACAGTACATTTTTGTCCATTTTTTTAGATTACTAGTGTTGTTAACACAACCTATAACAGCGCAAGTGTAAGTTGGCATATTGGACCAGTTTCTGAGACTGCGAATAAATTATTTGGGATTAGTTATAAAACTATGTCTAAATGTAAACTCTCAAATCCTGCATCAAATATCTGAATGATCTCTAACTATCTAGTTAACTTAACCTTTTATCCTGTATCAGTATGTGGATAATAGTAATCATTGTAATTCAAGCTGCACTTAAAACAAGCAGTATCTTACTGGTGGCTATATAAACTTATTGACCCCAGGTCATTTTGGTGATTTAAGCTGACCAACATCAAGCCAAATATTTTAAACAAAATAGCCAATATCTATCTTTATTTTCCATTATTTTCATTCTTTTAAAAGACTAAAAAACTTCATACCAATGATATATAAGATCTTACCTAAAGATCTGTTGATTTTCTGAATGAATGAGGAAACAGAAATGGTAGCATTATGATGTTAAAAGTATGGTATAAATGTGATGTTTTACATGTTAACTCAATGGAGAACTGCTTTAGGCCTAAGATTCTTTTCCTGAAAATGGGCTAGACATCTATTGGCTGTTTATAGAGTATTTTCAACTATATAGCTAAGGCTAAACTCCTGTATTGGACATGATGGGACATCAAGGGAGTTATTGAGTAAACTATTTCCATGGGACATGCTTGGGACATCAAGGGACATTGTCCCTTGTCGTCCCAAATTGTCCCCGGGACATTGTCCCAAGTTGTCCGAATTTGTCCCTTTATGTCCCAAGAAAAGAATGAACATGTTGATTCTTTTCTTGGGACATCGACCGGACAAATGAGGGGCGTTTCATCAGGTGATGATCACATGACCATTTTCTGACAAAATGGCGCTATAAGTTCTCTCAATTTCAACTAACATTGCAAGGGTAAAGTGTTACGTCGTACAACATATTTCACGCCGTCCGGATATATTTAACCGTAAAAATAAAGTAGATCACATCAAACTTTTTTGGCCATGGGGAAAATAGTATCTCTAGAAATGCGCATAAAAATACTTTTGAATGATATATGATACATATGGTTAGCCTTTATAAAAGGGTGGGGACCGTGATTTCCCCGTATTTCTTGAATTATCCCCAGGTCCGTACTTTATAATAAGATATTGTTAAAAGTCTAATTATGTAGGAACCATGTTATATTAAGCTGTTGTAACCCCGTTAAGGGATGTCGATTCCGTATAATTCAACATAAAATATGAAATAGTGTTCAATGTTAATGTTCAGGATACATCCTATTCTAACGATGATAAATAAGGGTTATGTACTGGGAGGTTTTGGATATGGGTTTATCCAGAGGGAGATATGCATATCTACCTGAGGGACCGTAGGGACCGAAGGTAGATGCGCATATCTCACGAGGGATGAACCCAATATCCAAACCGACCGTACATAACTGCTTCATCCTATACCAAGTAGAGTTTTCAGGGGCATTTGGCCATTTCAATAGTACAAGGTGTAAAAATAAACAAATCATTCATATATGCAAAGTCATTTTATTGCATTTCCACTACTTACCGGAAGCGGGAAGATATGCACCGAGGCGGGAAAATATGCACCGAAGCGGGAGATATGGCGGGATATATGGGGGTTCTGGATATGGAAACCTCAAAATCAGGATACGGGAAATATCTTACCAACTTATCTCCCCGAAACTCTACTTGGCATAGGATATATAATTAAGTTATAATTATTAGAGTGGTTCTCAGCTTATATGCTGATGGTTTTAATATAATTTAGAATTTTGATAGTTACATTGCTTAAACCAAAAGTGTCCGAAAAGTAATTCTATACTGAAAAGATGCTATCTTAACAAAAGGAGGGAAAGCCCCAGAGTTTAAAGATGACATACCTACTTACTAGTACGTCTCTTGCTTACCACCTTCGTTCGTTCGATTTTTCATAGGCTATTATCAAATACAACACTTCGATGTGATGTTTTAATTGATATAGGCATATTCCGTACACCTTTCTTTATCTTGATGTGAAATGAGAAGCTATGATATTGGTTAACACGCCAGAAATGAACACAATATTATTCGAAGCGTATTTCGAAAATTTTGAAACCGCCATTGCATCATTTGTTTGTCGACTTTTAACCAATAAGAGATGTATGTCATCTCAATACAGGTTTACATTATCACCCTATGCAGACAGAGCCTGTGGGAAATATTGGGTGCGGAGCAAATGAGCGGAGGGTGCGGAGCTAACGGTTATTTTTGAATTTAAATTTGGGATATTTCTGAAACTAAGCCGTTTTGGGACTTCAAATATACCAAGATATGTGTATTTGACACCAAATATCAATACAATTGTGAAAATAGTAGCGCAATTCATTCTATAGCGACGCAGTGTGCCTTAAACCTTTCCCAGACCTATATATTTTGAAATTATCCTTTTAATACTGAGTCCCCAGCATTCATAAAAAATGGTGTTCAAGGTGCACTATCTATACAAATTATTTTTGCATCTTGGAAGCCAGGCAGTATCTGTGTGATTTTATAAAAATTCGGAATTTTTTTCAGATATGAGCCCCCTCTAAATATTGGGTGCGGAGCAGCTCCATAAACGTAGCTCCGCACCCAATATTTAGAGGGGCTCATATCTGAAGAACATTTCCGAATTTTTATAAAATCACACAGATACTGCCTGGCTTCCAAGATGCAAAAATAATTTGCATGGGTAGTGTATCTTGAACACCATTTTTTATGAATGCTGGGGACGCAGTATTAAAAGGATAGTCTCAAAATATATAGGTCTGGGAAATGTTTAAGGCATACTGCGTCGCTATAAAATGAATTGCACTACTATTTTCACAATTTTATTGATATTTGGTGTCAAATACACATATCTTGGTATATTTGAAGTCCCAAAACGGCTTAGTTTCAGAAATATCCCAATTTTAAATTCAAAAATGACCGTTAGCTCCGCACCCTCCGCTCATTTGCGCCGCACCCAATATTTCCCACAGGCTCTGTCTGCATAGGGTGATTATAAGCGTATGTCATCTTCAAAGAACTCTAATGTTATTCCACCTCTGTATTTTAACCAGATTTAAAAGAATGTTAAGACCGCGACTCTTTTCCATATAAGGAATGTTTACGAAAGTAACACTCTTAAAATTTGCACCATACACTAATATTCTTAACATACTGGCGTAGCGTTTATTCCAGGTTCTAATAAAGTGACATGAAAAGTAAGTAAAAGGCCTAAAAGTTTATTTTCTATAATCCAAGTTAAAATTCAATCCAAGTACAATATTTTACATATTTCCCTACGTTGTGTTGTGATCGTTGATAAAAACTGTTCTGATAATGATATTCTAAGATGATAATCAAGAATAGTGCGAAAGTATGGAAAGTTCCACAGGGAAGATTCCAAAAAGAGGCGAATAACAATTTCCCATAATTACCAAATAAATGAACCAATAATGAACATATTAAAGATAATATCAAATAAAATCTACTGGACTTCCTACAACTCCTCTAAATGGAGGCAAATGTTGGTTCCCATAAGGAACCAACATTTGAACAAATAGAAAGGCAAGTAGATTATGTAATAAAGTAGAAAACACTGGACTTAAAAAACCTCCTTTATGGGAATTGGAACTTTCCTGATAGAAAAGACATAACAATATGAAAAGAGTTAAGATTCTAATGTTATTTATTAATGATATCACGTATTGAGTGCAAATGAACTAAAGAAGAATAAAGTATAGAAATGATGTACATCAAATGTATAGAACAATAAAATATATCTTGAAACCTAAATCAATGTGATATAAAAATGAAGTTTGTTTAATGTATATGAAAACCTAAACCCTGTTTCAATTTACGCATAAATATACGAGAGATCTCGTAGGCATTGGATGAACCATTACAAAAAGGGAGGGTTTCTATGCTCCATGATATATCTACAAATATTAGTAAAACAATAATTTTCCATTTATCGGGATGACAAAAATGCTTATTATTTTAATTCTAACAATTTATTATTATTCCAAAATAGTCGCATTTTGGGGGTCACCCTACTACATTTCTTCATCTGAGCCGCTGATTAAAAAATCAATTTTAAGAGTTGCTCAGTTAACGTTTTTGTGGCAGTTTACTTTCAATGCATCTTATTTTAAAAATTCAAATTTCAATGACGTTTAGCCGGAATATTTTAAAATCTAAAATGTCTTGAAAAAGCGTGGCGTGATTTTAAAAGCACCGATAGTATAACTTTCAATCAAAATATTTTTTTTGTGAAAATTCACATCAAGAAAACATTGTTAAATCTTAATTATTCTGGAAGAAACGCGTAATGGAACAATATGCCCATTTAATTTCAATGTTATTCAAGGAAAGAGTCAATTGCCCCACTTATTAACTGAGCATATCTTTCAGTAAATGTACATAGTCCAAAATAAAGTAGGCATCGTATTCATATGCATAACACGGCTACACATTGCTTACTCAGCCGTCAAGATCGTGTATTTGATCGATCTTTTCCGAAAAATGGTCCCATTGTGAACACCAATAAAGGGCCTAAATCCTAGGGGACCATAATTTAATTCACAATGGACAATTTGTTCTTAGACAAGCATGCGTATGGATATACAAAGAAACAATTACTTCATGTATACACAACCTCCGAACACAAGGCTTCAAAATCCAGAATATATTCTCTTTTTACCCCCTGCGATAAGCAGGGGGGGGGGAGAACGAGGTACGGTATCTGGACATTTGCTTGCAGGATGTGTATACATTACATGTAGCCATCTGGATACCCTCAATACATTGGTATTGGCTTCGCTTCAAAGTCTACACAGAACTTTGCTCTACAACCACGAGCCACCCACATATCTCCCGTGTTTTGATCAAAGCCCCATTTGTCCTCAGTACACTTTGTTCTGCAAATAGAAACGTACATATCAGTTGACAGAACATTATACGATATTAAAAAGCCGAATGCCAAATACGGTTGATTTGCCAGCGAGGTACGTTCCAGGTATAATGTTCGCGTATCATGCACAAGGGGTGTGACCAAACCTCCCTTAAAGTATGTAAAAATAACTGAAGAATTAAACAACCTATTTTAAGTTCAAATCTAAAAATTGAAATTTCTGAATCTCATTTTTGAGAAAGGGATTTTCCAAGAACTCTTAAGATGTTTTCTTTTTCTGTCCTGTATCACATGTTGGTCCATCCCCTTTAGCCCTTGTACATTTCATACTTCTACAGGCCTGATGCTGTGATGAATCATACATGTATGAATTTAAAATATCACTTAACAATAAAAATCTGAAATAGAAATAACTAGCTATACATGACGTCATTCAGTCTCACCTGGACATCTGCCTGTCAACCACCGTGGCCTTTAAGCGCATCGATCGCATGAATTGAGCGTCGTCATAAACGGAGCACGTTACGTTTCTCCATCGTACACTGAAGCAAGGGAAGCAGTGGGAACCTGGATAAATAAAACAATGTAAGAAATAAATACATAGGATTTCGTGAATTATTCAATTTGATATACTAATACGTTTGATAACACCCCAGTCACATTTGTCGTGCGGAGTCCGTGCATCGACCGCAGATCAATTAAATCAGTGTGTTTCTGCGGCGAGCGTAGGAAAACTACGCTCGCCTTGCGGCCTCCGTACGGCGTATCCAGTTTTTTACAGGCCGCAGGGTCGCCGTAGAAATTATAACTCGGAGTTATAATACTTGTTCATTTCTGAGGTCCCCGTAGAAATCAACTGGCTCAACAAGCTTGAATCATTATTTGTCAATGTTTCACGATCACTTGTCATTTGATATTACATCCTAGCACTATGAATAACATTTATAAATTGTCCCGATGTAAATAAAATGAAAAAAGTATTATTTATCAACAGAAATTTAAAATTCACCGTGCGGCTGCCGTGGGAAATGTGACTGCAGAAGTATGAGAGCGCAGAAATTCCACGGCACTAATGTGACTGGGGTGTTAAGCTATGCGGTCAAACGCAATCTTAATACTTTTTTAGTGAAAATGCATTCAATTTTATATTTTTAAAATGCAGAATCTTGCGGATGCAAAAACCTCGAAATCCGATCACCTCCAAATCTGAATGTTTTTTTGAACTGGTCGAGGTGGCATTTGGATTAGACAGATATTACTGTATAAGTATTAGACAGATATTACTGTATAAGTATAATAGTATTACTGGAATTCCAAAAAATCATAACGCCTACAATGCTAGTAATATTGGGTAAAAATGCATTCTATTTTTTCAAAATCAAGAATCTTTCGGATGCAAAAACCTCGAAATCAGAACACGTTTAAATCTGAATGCTTTTAATTGTTGACTAGACAGGTTTTACTGTATAAGTATAAAAGACATTAATAGTATTACTGGAATTCCAAAATCATTATTTATTATATAATAATTAATTATTCCACATGCAAATACTGTACTACCAGTTAATTTGCGAGTTTAAATTTCATGAATTTTGAGAAATACCAATTTCGCGGCCATTAAATTTTGCGGATATCAAAGGTTTAACTTCCATTATTCTCTGAATCCTAAAAATTAATTTACATTATCTACAGTAATTACACCTACCCAATATCATAAACTCTGGATAAGATTTACAATTTCTAGATCTTAGTCAATGGCATGTTGCACCTCAGCCTTTAATTGGCGATATTCGCTACTATTAATTTTCGTGATTTTTACACAATTGCGAAAAGCACGAAACTAAATTGCATGCGAAAAATATCGGGAATACAGTACATTGAAACCATACATTTCATAAGAATTTTTGTCAAGTAAAGGACATGGAGTGGACCAATCAGAGAGTGAGGAATATGTCAGTGGTATAAAAGTTGATTCTGTTTCACAAGATAATGTTTTACAAATTATCCAAATTTAAAGTTACAGGTTTCCATACATGTCAAGAAGAAATAGACGCAATTATCAAAAGCGGATCGTACCTTGGTCACACCGATCTCCTTCCTTTCCCGGCTCACAAAGACATTTGAAATTTCCCCCGAATGTGTTAATACATACGGCCTTCTTGCCATGGCATGGGCTCGATCTGCATGCGTTTTCTATAAGAAAAAAACAACTAAAATCATTTACAAAAATTTCATAATTAGAAATATAGACCGAAAAGCAGGGGTAATATTGTTAAATACATCCCCCAGGGCTAAGCACAAACGCTTTCTGTACCCCGAGCGATCGTAGGAAGTGATGGGTTCGAATGCTGTTGTGCCTAGCCCTAAGAGGTGTATTCGACGATATTGCCCGTGTTCTGAGGTTTATATTGCGATTGGAACATGAAAAATCCGCTATTACGATACGAACAGCCGTTATGACGTCACATGTTACTCGTATAACCAGGGGTATTGTTCGTGAATATACCCGGGTGAAATATTTACTTTGTTCACAATCTGATGATGTATTGACATATACAATATAATATAAGTGACTTTATTTTATAGAGTTGTTAATCAAGAAAATGAAACTACGATTTTGACTTTTTCTTTTTCAAATCTGTACAATGCTCTACCACTTACCATTTGAAGGCCATGAGCAGTTGGTGTTGGAATCGGGTACGTCTGAAAAATAAAATATTTTTGTAATTGAATTGTCAAGCTAAAAGAGTAGAATGTCGCATTTAGGTAATTACTTAAATCAATCAGCACTCGCTTACATTGTAAAGTCCTGCCACCTTTTGGTACATCATAGAAATTATGATTAGGCCTATATTAGCTGGATTGAAGATGTCATAAGTTGTACTTTGAAAGTATAAGTGTTAATCAAATTTTGGCTTAAACAGATTGTTACCTATAACCTATGACATCATAAAATCTAGCCATTATATTCTAGCGTCTTTGGAATATCACAAGGTGCGACAGAGTTTATTGGAAAGGTCTATCACAGGCCCGTAGACGGATTTGCCAAGTGTGGAGGGGTTGAACAGTTTCAAAAATCTTTGACAACCTTGGCCCTATAAATGGCCGAACACACGTAAAAAGGCTCTCATGAGGGAGAAAACGGCAATCAAAATCTTACCTTCGCTGCAGTTCAGCCCTTTCTTGTTTGGAGGACACAAACACTGGAATCCTCCGTTCCAGGGGATAGCAACGCCCTCGTTGCACGGAGCTATAAAACAAACAATCATGGTTAGAAATCATACCGTGAGCATTTCAAGATCATTGTTTCAGGAGCTTATCAAACCAATGAGTTCGGCAATGCATGTGATCCCTTACCTCAATCTAGTATCAAAGACAAAATTGAAGGGTAGGCGTTCAGATGTTTCTTATTTCATGAGGGGTACACAATTCAATTAACTACGATACTGTCGGTGTGAAAGTTCTGACTGTTTCCTTTTAAACTCCTGGGTATAAGACTTTAAAATCTGGAATTGGAATTCCAACGGACTTGTAAGATCAGAGCTGCTACGATGAATCAGATTTGTAAAGTGTATGGTAAAGATGCTATGATGAAACATTGCTGTTTTCAATAAAATGATCGAAGGGTGAGCTAAGAGAGGTTTCTTGAAAAATGATTTGACCTTGGAGAGCTAAAATATAATTAATTATAATTCTCCTCTACCCCCAACTTTCCAATTTCCCTATTTTGATGTTTGTGTTGTTGCTAGGTTGTTGCTAGGCAACCTCATGGACTGAAACTATGGAATAATATCAAGTCATACATACATACACCTGCATACTAAATTGCTGATTTTCATATGTAGTATATCTTGAAATATCAATGCTAAAGACGAAAACAAGTTGAACTTGTAATTGTTGACTATTCAATTTCACGTAATATTGATCTCGATGGAATGTCGCGATACCTGCTATCTTTGAAAGTGCATAACTTTAGTTCTAGAAAAGCTTTTACCATGATTTTAATTTTACTTGCGGGGAAAGAAAATTGCCAATTTATCACAAAACTTTACAATCCCTAGG
Source organism: Owenia fusiformis (assembly GCA_903813345.2). Taxonomy (NCBI): domain Eukaryota; kingdom Metazoa; phylum Annelida; class Polychaeta; order Sabellida; family Oweniidae; genus Owenia; species Owenia fusiformis. The sequence continues at coordinate 24,707 of CAIIXF020000119.1, forward strand.
TTACGTTGACCTCGATCTAACCTTTTTCTGAAAAGATAATATACCAATACGCAATAACGTTTAGTTTTAGTTCAGTTTAGTTACCTCCCGTTTGAAGAGCTCTCATGTATGGTACAACTTCGTATACATCCGGGTTCTTTCCCATTGAATTACACAGGGGTGCTATTTTCAAAGTCGCACTGCGACTCTATAAGACATTTATGTAGATTTTCATTTGCAAAAATGATAGGTCTTTCTGATTATTTCAAAAGATTTTATGATTATATATGCTTGAAGACTTATGGAAGATCAAGATATACAAGAGGTACAGCATGCTGCATGTTAGAAATCACAACCAAGATGAAGCAGGTCCCTAAGGATATAAGTAGCAATGCCCCTAAGGATATAAGTAGCAATGCCCCTAAGGATATAAGTAGCAATGCCCCTAAGGATATAAGTAGCAATGCATCTTAGGATTACTAGTATACACTAAATACCAATGGTTAAAACTAGACAGAGTAGTACTAAGAGTAGTAGAACAGTACCATTTGCATGTTCGAAAATTGAATAAAAACAAAAACAGTGCTTACCCATCTTGCAATCTGTACCGTTTCCTTGGTAACCAGGTAAACACGTGCAACTAACACCTCCGTTTGTGTTCGCACATTCTGCATTAATATCACAGTTGTTCAGCGCAGGATCTGTGCATGGATCCACTACGGCTTCCGTACCTGAAATATATAATTTGATTCTGTGTCATTTTGTGTCACTAGACGATTACCATTTACGACAGAGATAATGTAACATTATACATTGTGAGATCGAGGCAGAATCAACATTTTACTTGCACTGTATTACATTCTTGAAACATTACATGTATTGATAATGATAGAGGTAATACTTTACATGATGTCCCGTTCCCTACATATCCAGATTTTCAAACACAGTTAATATGACTTGACATAGCATCTTTGTTTTTGTTATATGACAATTATCAATGTAAATGACAATGTAAAATTATTAATGTGAGAGTTAGATAGAAACGATTTTGTACTTGTGCATGTTACATTACATATTGATAACGTTAGAGGTAATACTTTACATGATGTCCCGTTTCCTAGAAATCCAGATTTGCAAACACAGTTAACCTCAGTTTCACTCACAGGGGTACAGTTTGCATTATAATTACAGATGTTAAAGGGAGAATTACATGGATCTGGATAACCTGAAATATAATTTGACATAGCATCTTTGTTTTGTAATAAGACAATTATCAATGTAAATGACAATGTAAAATAATTGATGTGAGAGTGAGATAGGAACGATTTTGTACCTGTGCATGTTACATTACATATGTAAAAAAAACAAGAGTTCATTGTTTTTGAAAATCGACACTTGGCAAGCTTTTAAAAACCAGTGTGGTATAGAAGATGCATCAATAGTTGAATAGAGAGAACAAACGAAATCAAAGTTTAAAGTTGAATAGCCAAGTGTAAGC
>CAIIXF020000120.1:0-26183 GCA_903813345.2 Owenia fusiformis
ACTAATAAAGATTAGTCTTTACATGGCCTTAAAGCAAGACTGAACAAAAAATATGGCATGTATAAAGTAATTTAGCAACTTGAGTACATAACTATCAGCTGTGATTTGATCTTTGTATCTGATCTTAACTTTCTTTCACATCACAAGGAATTAACACACTAAATAGTTGGTTCATCCTAGACGTCACATGATGAATTTTTCAAATACATTTTAAAGGAGATCCCTAAATCAAAATTGCTAGTATACCTGTAGGAATATTGATTTTGATCCAGGGGACATTATGAAATTGACCACTTGTAATATCTCAATTTAGAAAATATAGAAAATATGGGACTTTGGCTAATGCAAGATTGGATACAGACATTTTTGGTTAATAAGGTTTAATACTTATATTTAAAATGTATGACCAATAGTAATCCAACTTATTTTCTTATTTTCCAGTTCTCAATACAAAGAATTCCTAGGAGTCGAGAAGTTCGGCAGTCTTGGATCTCTACAATACTTACAACTATTTATGCTAGTCTATATGCATTTCCGATAGTCTTTAGAAACAGACCTGACTTGGTGAGTTGATTGGCTTTGTATAAAAACGTGGGACATGATACAGTCATTGAAGGGTTCAATTTTAATGATTTTTAAATCTCAAAATGGCTCTAATTAATAACATTTCTATGATTCCGGCTTTATTTTATGACTAGACAGATGACTGATCCATGAATAAAGGCATATGGGTGCATTTTAATTTGTAATGACCCGAGGGCGTCCCAGGGAAATAACTAACTAACGACCACGAGCATAGGTCCAACCAGCCAGATAAAGAAATTGAAAGAAAGTGTGCTAAATTCGATGCCCCGAGTGGGAATATAACCCAGCTGGGCTGTAGTAGCAACTTCCTATCAAGGGTTGTTACAAATGCATCTATAATTCATCATAAACTAAGATTTAATAAACTAAAATCTTTACTAGAATTGAACCCTTCAAAGACTGTATCATGTCCAACGTACATGGGTAGGTGGGTATGAGGTAGGAGGTTTTTTATACAAAGCCGAGTTGATTGATATGTCGACATTGAGATGTTTTTTGTAATCAGCATTCAGTGTCTGGAATCTGTTACACTTGTTACACTTTCTCTGGTAGTGATACCTTATCATGTCAATGCCTTGTTTTATTATGTGATGTCCTCTGGCAACATGAAATAATCATTTCAACATACTTTACATCCTTATATGTTTCAAAACTAGAATTTATTCATAAAATTAAGTTCTATGAAATAAAAAGCCATATTGTTGGTTGGCATGGAAACTTCAATATCAACTCAATGACAGCAACATTGTCACCTCATTCACTTCACTCTCCCAAGCTGATTTTGATATCAATTGGATTGAAATTCTCAGATTATTTGTGTCTCATGTGTAGAAATACTCTCATGCAGCACTGTATATGTAACCAGTCAAGGTCCATACATTTTTCTTTCAGTTATTGGTGAATGGTCCTGGTACTTGTATCCCGCTATGTCTGGCTGCGATGATTTTAAAGGTATGAATGAACTGTAAATATACACCAGGGTCCATGTGCCTGTTGCTTAAAAAACCATAGACCTAATTTCCTCTATACTTTGTAACTATTGTTCTTTCATTACATTGATGGGATTTCTGTAGTTACAATGATATGGGATCTTTACTCAGTGCAGTAATGTTTCTGGTATTGCACCCGCTGCTCATTGTATTGTGTGCTATAGACTGGCACATTTTCGAATAGACCACCTCTTGATCACCACTGAAATAATCCTTATGTCAAACCCTGAAGCTGGACATAATGTCATCATGTGCAAATGGTTTAAGAAATACTCATAGTGGACCAACCTTTAACATGCGTATTGTGTTTTCAGATTTTCAAGTCTGTTACCCTGGTGTATGTGGAGAGCATATGTAGAGTAGATACCCTGTCTCTCTCTGGGAAGATACTTTACTACTTAGATCTTGGACACCATATACTTGTTCAGTGGCCGCAGTTGAAAACCATATATCCTAGGACTATGTATATTGGGAGAATAATGTGAGCAAATGAGGGAGACTGTTTTTTTGAACCATTGAAACAATTAATGATTATTCCAAGTTTTCTATTTTATGATATAAATATATGAAAATGTAATAGAGAAATAAGAACAGGATATACAAGGGTCGATCCAGATATTCTGATAAAAATGCTCTCATTTTTTTATTTTTGGGAGTTATAACATCAAACTTGCACAAAATGTGGATAATTTAATTGCTCATAAAATATGTAAGTTAAGTCAACATGTTGTATGTTGGTGAATTTATCCCAAATGATTGCTGTGTACCTCGAATGACTAGACTGAATGCTGTGACTATTGATTCCATTTGTTCAACTCTAGTCAAGAGTGAAGAGTTACATGATTATATTGTACACAAGTTACAAATTATATACAAGTTCTATGTTTATGTATATTTAATTGATTGTACATGTATGTGTATACAGTATCATATTTATTTTCAATGTCATCCATGTTACTTGCCTATTCATCTCCCCTGCTGCCTTCTTCAAATTTTGGCGCGATATTTGAATTAGCTTAAATATGTATGATACACATATGCATCTGATGAAAATATCACCTGCGTAAAGGATATCCTATGATTTTGAGAGATATCATCTTTATCCACGAGTTGATATCAACATCTGGATGAGTGAGCGTAGCAAATGAAATCATGGAATCACCATGTAAGCTCATGTAACCATGCAGTCACATTTGTGCGAGTTTTCAAATCCGTGGAAAAAAGTGATACCTGTGGAATATTCTCCGTATTCCACAGATACATGTATCGCTTTTTCCAAGCATTTGCAAAATATCATAATTATATATACGGGTGTTATTCTACAGATTTGACATCAACTATGAGATAAATAGAGATTATCCTATATGAGGTTCAGGATATTGGGATTATCCCGAGGCTAATATAATATATTTGCCCGAGGGCCGCAGGTCCCGAGGGAAAATATATTATATTGGCCAAGGGATAATCCCAATATCCTGAACAGACTATAGGATAATATGTTTATCCCATACCAATCTTGGTCATCTGGTTCACATTGTACAATCGTGGAAATATTTTAGAATATTCATGTCCAGTTTTGTTTTCTTGGCCGTGGGCGGATTTTCCTGTTCTCTCAAATATTCCCACATTTATTTTCTCGAATTTTTGATTGATTAAGTGGATGCTCTTTCCATTTTTTAAACCATCAAACAGATTCCGATTGTCTGTGTTTTCTCCATTGTAGTTTACAGTCATTACGCGAACGATACAAATTAAGAACAAATATGCGAGCGGCGATTATGACGTAGCGGGCAGATATACTATATCTGCCCGCTCGGAGCGGGACGTAAAGCTTTGTATCTCATACTTGAGTGGGTTTGGGGTAGATATCACCCGGGAATATATATCGTATCTGAGGAGCGGGCAGGATATATTGTATATGTCCCGCTCCAGGCCAAATGCGGGCAGATATAATATATCCATCCCGCTCCCGTGAATTTTTCAAAAGTTTAAAAAAGTTTAAATATCAAAAGTTTTAATTTTTTAATTCTAAAATTTAATTTTTTTAAGTTTAAATGTTACAATTTCATTGTATTGAACAAAAAGAATATTACGAAAATGTTAAATATAAATATCTTGTCATTTGAAAAAGGTGGAAAAGGTTATATCTACCCTAAACCCACTTAAGTATGAGATACACCAGTAATGCACGGTCGGTTTGGATACATGGAATATCCCTTGGGATATACAAGGTACAATACATCTTCCCTCGGTCCCTCGGGAAGATATATTGTATATCCCTCGGGATATTCCCTGTATCCAAAACCTCCCAGTGCATAACCCCTATATCTGCCCGCTGATGAAAATATAAGTTTTTACAAACTGGCTTTATGTACCCGTAACACGTCCAAGTATTGGATAAATAAGGGTTATGTACTGGGAGGTTTTGGATATGGGGTTTATCCAGAGGGAGATATGCATATCTACCTGAGGGACCGTAGGGACCGAAGGTAGATGTGCATATCTTACGAGGGATGAACCCCATATCCAAACCGATCGTACATAACTGCTTTATCCTATACCAGGTAGAGTTTTCAGGAATGCAAAGTAATTTTATTGCATTTCCACTACTTACCGGAAGCGGGAAGATATGCACCGAAGCGGGAAGATATGCACCGAAGCAGGAGATATGGCGGAGATATGGAGGTTCTGGATATGGAAACCTCAAAATCAGGATACGGGATATATCTTACAAACTTATCTCCCTAAAACTCTACTTGGCATAGGATAAATGTATTTATCCCATGGTTGCAAGGATATAGATCGAATATCACAAGAAGATATATTTGATATGTGGATCAAGATATCATATTTTAGCAAAAAATTCACAAACCATCGAATATCACTTTTAAACTATCGAATATCATGTCTTAAAAAGTGATATTCGATGGGTTGAAAGTGATATTCGATGGTTTGAAAAGTGATATTCAATGGTTTCGAATTTTTTCAAAAAATATTTCTTATTACATTTTTTAATTATTTTCAAAAATATTTTTAAAAAATTTCAAAATTTCAAAAAAATTCAACATTTTTTCACAATTTTTTTCAATTATTTTTTCAAATTTTTTCTCAAATCATATTTTTCACATTTTTTCGCTGATGATGATTTCCCATGGGATAAACGGACAATCCTATGGTTTTTCAAAAATATCAATTATATCCACTCGTGGATACAAATATCTTCACTCATTCGCTGCGCTCACTCATGAAGATATCAATATCCACTCATGGATATAAATGATATTTTTTCAAAACCATAGGATATTCCTATTATAATCTCTGGTATAGTATATCAGAAATATTACTGCCTGTTATTACAATAATCGTAGGATAATAGAACATTTTTATTGACAGTCAACTCAGCTTCAGTTTGCTCTTTGCACTACTCAAAGCTAGCATTTTATTATGGCAATAAATACTTATTTAATTCTTGAATATTTGTGGCTTTTTCTAGGTTGACCAATAAAAATTAATGGTCATTCAAACATGTCTTCATGGACTGGATTATCCACTTTGAAATAATCCAGTGTTAAAATTCGCATAAATAAATAAATATTAGAAGAACAGATGCAAATTATGAAATTAACGTATGACAGTTTGATAGAGGGCATGATAAATCAAATGTAATCCATATGATATGGCAGTTTATACGAGGAATATATATACCTGCTATTTGCCCTACTATCATGACTATCACACCAAACTAGTTCTCACTTCGTTCTGAATACGGACCTAAACTGTACGGACGGATTGGACGTATTTACAACCGTCTAGGGTCTACATGCAAACTTCATGGACGTATTCGAGGGGATAGGTCCTCCAGAACTGAGAGTATGCTCAAAATTTTCTGATGGTCGCCACGTTCTGCAATTAGAACGAGTGACAACGTAGTAAAGACGAGCTGGACGTACTACAAACGGAACTGTCGTAATTCAGTCCTACTATGGACGTTTTTAGAACGAGTTGAATTGTCCGAGGACGTATTGAGAACGATGTAGAACTAATTGCAAACGGGCTTAAACTGATCAAGGACGTATTAAAGACTGCTTATAAATGAGTTAGCAAAGATATAGCTATCACACCAAACTAGTTGCCACTGCGTTCTTAAAATCGTTGCCGAACTGGTTTTGAACTCCCGGGTTTAAAGTGTGCGAACGTAATCATGAGTATGAACGTAGCTGCAACGTTCTACTTTACTGTGATAGGGGGATACACCCTGCCTATGCAGACTGACCCCGTAGAAAACATTCTGTGTAGAAAGCCTACTCAGCTCTTTATGGGCTCTCTTATCATTTTTATGTCCCCACCACATAGTGTGGGGCCATATTGTCGTCCTCGAAAATATTTCCTGAGTCTATCGAATGTGGGTATTGTGTGAATAAATCACTCAAATTGTCACTCATAATGTCAGGATGTCAGGTTTTCTGAGTCAGTCAAATGAAGGTGATTAAAATTCATTTGTAAATCAAAATTATATTAGGGGTGTTTACATTTAGGGGTGTCAGGTCGGCAAACTTTTATTCGGCAATAACAATTTTAATCCAATTCGGAAAATAAAGCATCCGGATTTAATACATGTTATACAGTATATGAAAACGATGTAGTAATTGCCCTTTTACCATAGTTTTCTCTGTTAATTGCTTAAGACATGTCTACTCAAGCAGATTTAAGTCCAGAGGGACACACTACAGATCATGTACTGTTACAGTTTATCTTTAGGCTTGTAGGCTGGATATTTTTATATCTTTATTATCATTAAGAATATTTTATTATGTTTTATGTTTCTATGTTTTCATTACATTATCTTACAGTATAATGAATTACATTTGTATATTTATATCTGACAATATGCAAGTAGAATTGATCTTGATTCTCATCAATAAATATAATAATTATTAATTCAAAATTTTGGCATTCTGGTAATTGGGAATTAAGATTTTATTAAGATAATGTGTGTATTATTGCATATGTGATTATTCCTCAAGGTTATTGCAGAGTCTATGTGTGGCGGTGATCATTCAAACTTTTACTTAGTTTCATAATCCAAACTGTTTATTTCTCTTACTTTGTTATCTTCTTGAGCTTCATTTAGGGCTTCAAAGGATTTGTAGTTTTTATGGAATGTGTGTTCTGAATCTGTTAAACATATCTAGTATATGCAATAAATACAATTCTTGGAGAAGCTTTAAATTGGAAAATGAAACTTAATTAGTAGTTTACAGATACTGTAAAATACGTCCATAATTAATATGTACATTTATAAAACAAATATATCCATATTTGACATGAAAAAAAAAATATATATATTGTCGTCCTAGGCGCGTCCGTCCGTCCGTCTGTCTGTCTGGTTGTCTGTCTGTCCGTCCGTACGTCCGGCAGTTTTCTCCAAAACCGCTACAGGTATCAACTTCAAATTTTCAGGAATAACTTGTGAGTGCATACAGATGTGGATGAAAAAAAAATTAACTCGATAGCTACTTCCTGTCGGCCATTTTGAGGTCAAATGCTAAAATCCTTGTCTGCAAACTTTAAGAAAAACGGCTTCACAGTTGCTTTTAAAACTTTAAAATCTTGGTTAGCTCACTTCATTCTACATCTGATTAGGTTTTGGACCTGTTAGCCCAGTCATGTCAGCCATTTTGAATGTCTGAAGAAAAGTTAGCGCGCGATAATACTTTGTATCATATTGAATGGTGTTTTTGAGTTTTCATACTTTAACTATTTAGTAGCTTTATAAATAATTTCAGGTGTACTTTGTTGAAAAAGCCTATGTTATTGTTAGCAGTAGTTATATGTGATAATTTTGTAAAAGGAAATCAGCAAAAACTCATAATCACTTTTTTATTGTCGGCCATTTTGGTTTTTTCCGTCCTAAAATCTTGTCTGTAAAGTCTTGTCTACACGTTTTCAGGTGAACCGTTTGGTAGATCAATTTCAAATTTTCAGGGATGATTCTTAGTATGAAAATCTAGATCTGATTAGTTTTTTGGCGTTCTGGGGTAAATGTCAAGGCAGCCATTTTGGATTTTCCGTCCTAAAATCTTGTCTGTAAAGTCTTGTCTACGCATTTCCAGGTGAACCGTTTGGTAGATCAATTTCAAATTTTCAGGGATGATTCTTAGTATGAAAATCTAGATCTGATTAGTTTTTTTGGCGTTCTGGGTAAATGTCAAGGCAGCCATTTTGGATTTTCCGTCCTAAAATCTTGTCTGTAAAGTCTTGTCTACGCATTTCCAGGTGAACCGTTTGTTAGATCAATTTCAAATTTTCAGGGATGATTTTTAGTATGAAAACCTAGATCTGATTAGTTTTTTGGCATTCTGGGTAAATGTCAAGGCAGCCATTTTGGACTTTCTGTCCTAAAATCTTGTCTGTAAAGTCTTGTCTACGCGTTTTCAGGTGAACCATTTGGTAGATAAATTTCAACTTTTCAGGGATGATTCTTAGTATGAGAATCTAGAACTGATTAGTTTTTTGACATTCTGGGTAAATGTCAAGGCGGCCATTTTGGATTTTCCATCCTAAAATCTTGTCTGTAAAGTCTTGTTTAACTGTTTGACGGATCAATTTCAAATTTTTAGGGGTGGTTCTTAGTATGAAAATCTAGAACTAGCTAATTTTTGGGGATTCTGGGTAAATTTTAAGGCGGCCATTTTGGACTTTCCGTCCTCAAATTGTGTCAGTAAAGTCTTGTCTACTCATTTTCAGGATAACCATTTGATGGGATCACCCATTGGTGGGGACATTTTGTACACATTTGTGTTCTTGTTTTTGTTTTGAATTATGCATTCTACTATAATGTAAGAATATCCACATAAAATGTGAAAAATACTTAAATATTTCTGTGTAGATTCATCTCTCTGGTATATGCAATACATTAAATAACTCCAGTTCATTTATTTCAGAGAATTAAAATAATTTATTTTCGCCGTTTCACTGGTTATCCCACCATATATATATATATTGAATTGACACTTCCTTTTTTTCAAAAATTTGTCGTCATCATAATCACATTGGAGCATCCTAACAAAGGTGACGTCAGATACCGTTGTCCAAAATGGCAGACGTAACTGTCCAATCAACTATAATCGCTTGGCTCTCGTATACTATGCGACCTTATCGGTGCTGATTCTGTGTAAGTATTAATCTGTTGTGATGGTGTTTTATATAAAATGCTAATTTAGATCAAATGTGCATTGCCAAAATATTCAGTTTTCCATATCATCAAAGGCAACAGGCTCTGAATTTAAAAAATATCACGGGGACAACGGTAGATGTTATATATAGTTGCGGTTGTATATATTTTAATTGATAGAATTGAGGTATTTTTCCCGATGTGAGAACAAATTTAACTTTATGATTAAAAAAAGACACTGATTGTTGTGCCAAAGGATTTTAATCTACGTGCTCTATTAACACCCCAGTCACTTTTCCCACGGCCGCCGTGCGGTCTATCATTTCTGCGGCCAGTAGCTTTTCTACGCTCGCCGTAGAATTTCTTCGCTCACATTTTCCACGGCAGCCACACGGTGAATTTTAAATTTCTGTTGATAAATAATACTTTTTTCATTTTATTTACATTAGGACAATTTATAAATGTTATTCATAGTGCTAGGATGTAAAATCAAATGAAAAGTGATCGTGAAACATTGACAAATAATGATTCAATCTTGTTGAGCCAGTTGCATTGATTTCTACGGGGACCTAAGAAATTTCTACGGTGACCCTGCGGCCTGTAAAAAAACTGTACGGAGGCCGCAAGGCGAGCGTAGTTTTCCTACGCTCGCCGCAGAAATACACTAATTTAATTGATCTGCGGTCGACTTACGGCCGCCGTGCGACACATGTGACTAGGATGTAAACATGCAGTGAAAGCGAGAAAATCGAATCGAATACGAACCATCGCCATTTTGGACAACGGAATCTGATGTCGCCGTTGTCAAGGTGTTCCGGTGTTGGGTGTTGTATTACAAAATATGAAAATCTTTGACGACATTGATAATGTCGAAATATGCAGATGAATTTGGTTCTTTAAGCCGAAAATCGTCCTTTCCATATTTATTTGAATAGACAAAATTCACATCAGTTAAGCTTGCATGTAAAATCGAAGTGCCAACCTGTACGTATGACCAATCGCCCATACAAATATATCGCTTAAATATTTTCCGTTCACGTTTAGGTTGTGAAAAACATTGCAAGCGTAAGTGTATCTAAAACGAAAGAAAAATGTTAATAGATAATTTAAAATTTATCAGTGATAAAAGACATGTACACAATTACGAGTGTTATGTAAAAACAACGGGCAAGGTTAAACACTACGAAACGTGAAGATTATCAAGTCCAAAGTATTTTGTTCTAAAGTTCATTTATTGCTAAAACATGCAAATAAAATATTTGCGAGTCATCAAAATGATACAAATTAGGATAAAAGCAGATCGCATTAAAATATAGCATTCATATCTCATTTAAAGGCCTCGTATATAGTTTTTCTACCTGCACCCTATGCAGACAGAGCCTGTGGGAAATATTGGGTGCGGCGCAAATGAGCGGAGGGTGCGGAGCTAACGGTCATTTTTGAATTTAAAATTGGGATATTTCTGAAACTAAGCCGTCTTGGGACTTCAAATATACTAAGATATGTGTATTTGACACCAAATATCAATAAAATTGTGAAAATAGTAGTGCAATTCATTTTATAGCGACGCAGTATGCCTTAAACATTTCCCAGACCTATATATTTTGAGACTATCCTTTTAATACTGCGTCCCCAGCATTCATAAAAAATGGTGTTCAAGATACACTACCCATGCAAATTATTTTTGCATCTTGGAAGCCAGGCAGTATCTGTGTGATTTTATAAAAATTCGGAAATGTTCTTCAGATATGAGCCCCTCTAAATATTGGGTGCGGAGCTACGTTTATGGAGCTGCTCCGCACCCAATATTTAGAGGGGGCTCATATCTGAAAAAATTTCCGAATTTTTATAAAATCACACAGATACTGCCTGGCTTCCAAGATGCAAAAATAATTTGTATAGATAGTGCACCTTGAACACCATTTTTTATGAATGCTGGGGACTCAGTATTAAAAGGATAATTTCAAAATATATAGGTCTGGGAAAGGTTTAAGGCACACTGCGTCGCTATAGAATGAATTGCGCTACTATTTTCACAATTGTATTAATATTTGGTGTCAAATACACATATCTTGGTATATTTGAAGTCCCAAAACGGCTTAGTTTCAGAAATATCCCAAATTTAAATTCAAAAATAACCGTTAGCTCCGCACCCTCTGCTCATTTGCTCCGCACCCAATATTTCCCACAGGCTCTGTCTGCATAGGGTCACACATTTATCTGATTTCGCAGTCTGAAAGGTTTGTCCTTATTAATGATTCTTCTCGACAATCAGATTTTGTAACAATATCGATATAAAATTCATCGTGTTTCTGATGATGATAAGTTATTCGCTTACTGAAAGCGATGTGATATTACGACCCCTTCCCTTGTCATGATCCATATTTGTCATAATGAATGTTGTTACCAAATTTAAATTGAGAAATCGAACATAACGTATATGTGCACATTTTTATCGAAATGCTTGCGTATGTGGAACTAATGTATATTTCTACTTTGGTTTACAGGTTTAGCCTTAGACCGAAGAAAAGCAATCAAATACTGTCCCTTGAAATAGGAAACTATATATCGGATACGTACTACCCCTTACCCCACTCTCACACCAAACTAGTTCTTACCCGTTCTTGCCAGTCCTACGAAAACGTCGTAAAACGGGCTCAATCTGGCTGTGGTCGGGAAATATGTCTAAAATAATTAGCTACTTCGTTCATAAACAGTCTTCAATACGTCCATCTCATTCGCAGTTCGTTCAGGTCGCACCACGTCGGTGTGCAACGTCGTATAACGCGTCCCTTAGTCTAGAAGGTCATCATGACCTGATTACAGAACGGTATGGTCGTCATCGAATTTTGAATCGATTTAAAATTCTAAATCACATTCCCCGTCTGGAAAAGTCTATGGAGTTCGTGAACAGACCGTAGAACGTTGTAGTTACGTTCATTCAGTTCGCACACAGTTTAAAACCGATTCGGCAACGTTTTAAAGAACGCAGTGACAACTGGTTTAGCTATTTTTGTTAATTCGTTCATATGCAATTTTTAATAGGTTCATCTCGTCTTTATTCCGTCTGCGTACGTTGGTATCAAGTTTAGATCGGTTTAAATTGTGCGTTCGTCTCGTCTACACAACGTATCCAATCAGTTCAATTACGTCCTTAATCAGTTTAAACCAGTTGACAATTAGTTACCTCGTTCTCAATACGTCCTAATATGTTACTGAATTATCCACCTTTCCATACGGTTGAACTCGTTCTAAAATAGTAAACATCGTGTCCCTAATCCGTGCAGAACGCATTTATAATTCCCTATTTTCCTGATTGGAGTACTCACGGCTGCAATTTACGCCTGACTACACAACGTCGTAATCCGTCCCTAGTAGGATTGAAGTACGACACTTCCGTTCGTAGTGTGTTCCCAGTGCGTCCAGTCGTCTTAAGTACGTTGCCACTCGTTCTGATTGCAGAACGTGACGATCACCAGAAAATTTTGAGCATGCTTTAAATTCTGGAGGACCTACTCGTTCGAGTAGTTTCATGAAGTTTGTAAACAGATCCCAAACGGTTCTTAGTGGGTTCTTAGTACGTCAAATCCGTTCGTGCACAGTTTAAGCCCGTTTTCGAGAACGTAGTGAGAACTAGTTTGGTGTGATAGTAGGGTTAACAATCAATGCGGATACCTCAATTTTTAAGCAGAATTCGTCTCCTCCCTCCACTCATTTTGTTGGATTTAGAGCCGTGTTCCTTAGAACAATCTCTGTTATCAAATTGGTACCAATTATGATTTCGTAGCTCCGAGGTTTGATTTGGTATATTTGGGCAGGGGATTCTGGCACTTTGCAAAATCTAGCTGGTGATACTATATATTGAAAATATATGAAAAGTAGGTCTATTTGAGGAATAATAAAGAACCCATTTTAAACCTTTTAGAAGTACAATCCCCTTGTCCAGCTTGCCCGATGTCTTATGACACTTGGGTGAAAAGTTTTGAAACATTACAAATCATCAAACTTATAACAGAAATATCAAAGTATTAGTATATATACAATTCCAAGCCCTTTCTTTTGGATTATTCTAGGGTTGTCAAATCAGAGTTCGGCCACAAGAGAATGAAAACATTTATTAAAATACGAGTTTGCTACTAGTTTTACTAATTAAAACTCAATAGAAAATTATACAATACAAGCCAAGAACATAAGTGATTTCTTGCATTAATTTGATTTGTAGGATGCCATGGGCTTTCAAGAGAAGGGCGAGCTACTCTGTGTTCATAAAAAATGAGAACTTCAAAGTGAGCATTCACATGCTTCCTTTTTGATCATATTTCAAAGAGTTTTACATAAATATAAATGTTTTAGTATCATCTTGAAAAAAAAATCAATTTGGAATATGATTAAATCATGAAATATATTTAATCTTATTTAAAAGTAAATAAAAGACCAATAAGAATAAAAAGTTGTCCTCAAATGTTGCATTAGAACACATTCCAATAAAATATTATTAGTGAGGGAATGTTCCATTAAGTTCGTTATTTCCATAATATTGATGAAAGTACTTCATTCCAATGATTCAAATTGCTTTTATGTGGTTGGTTTGGTTTTAATTTAGCAGACTGTCCTGATCCATGATTGCATGACTGAATACAGTTCTCACTTAAGTCTGACGACTGGAGGCTGAAGACAGTCCTCATCCATGATTGCATGACTGAAGACAGTTCTCACTCAAGTCTGACGACTGGAGGCTGAAGACAGTCATCATCCATGATTGCATGACTGAAGACAGTTCTCACTTAAGTCTGACGACTGAAGGCTGAAGACAGTCATCAATGATTACATGACTGAAGACATTTCTTACTCAAGTCTGACGACTAGAGGCTGAAGACAGTCATCAATGATTACATGACTGAAGACAGTTCTCACTCAAGTCTGACGACTGAAGGCTGAAGACAGTCATCATCCATGATTGCATGACTAAAGACAGTTCTCACTTAAGTCTGACGACTGAAGGCTGAAGACAGTCATCAATGATTACATGACTGAAGACAGTTCTTACTCAAGTCTGACGACTAGAGGCTGAAGACAGTCCTCATCCATGATTGCATGACTGAAGACAGTTCTCACTCAAGTCTGACGACTGGAGGCTGAAGACAGTCATCAATGATTACATGACTGAAGACAGTTCTTACTCAAGTCTGACGACTAGAGGCTGAAGACAGTCCTCATCCATGATCGCATGACTAAAGACAGTTCTCACTCAAGTCTGACGACTGGAGGCTGAAGACAGTCATCAATGATTACATGACTGAAGACAGTTAGTCTGACGATTGAAGGCTGAAGGCAGTCCTCATCCATGAAGACATGACTGAAGACAGTTCAAACTCAAGTCAATGAGTTTTGTGTCTATGTTTACATGATGGTTTAAGAGGTCAAATATATCAATATCCTTGACTTAAAAATCCGAGATGACTGCCAAAATGAATATCTAACTACAGGGTGGGCCAAAAAACGCCACTTTTTTTCAAGACACTACAACTTTTGTATTTTCCAACCTACATACCCCAAATTTTCCAGTTATATAGTGCCAAGGGTTCTTAGTAATAATATAATGTAACAAGTCCTTCAACTTGGATTATATTTGATCTAAAAGGGGAGTTCAATTGGTCCGCCACCCTAATTGATGATATAAGCACATGCACACGCAAGACCAAATTCTTTACAAATTTAGGAAAGTGTGGATTTGAGCACTGGAGACAAAACATAATGTTTTTTTCGATTCTCCATTATGAAACAAAACAATAAATGTTAAGACTAAGGGATCTATCATTTTGGGGAAATATGGATTATATTTGAGCTGTAGAGAAAAAATTATGTTCCTGTACCTGAATTATAAAGAAAAGTGGGTTAAGGTAAGAAGTAAAATTGTCAGCGTCAAGATTTATACCAACTTAGATGACTGAGTTCTCTACAATTTTGGAATTATTCCTGCACATGAAATATGAAACATGTAACCCCCCTATCACACCAAACTAGTTCTTACCCGTTCTTGCCAGTCCTACGAAAACGTCGTAAAACGGGCTCAATCTGGCTGTGGTCGGGAAATATGTCTGAAATAATTAGCTTCTTCGTTCTTAAACAGTCTTCAATACGTCTATCTCGTTCGCAGTTCATTCAGGTCGCACCACGTCGGTGTGCAACGTAGTAGAACGCGTCCCTTAGTCTAGAAGGTCAACATGACCTGATTACAGAACGGTATGGTCGCCATCGAATTTTGAATCGATTCAAAATTTTAAAATCACATTCCCGTCTGAGAACGTTCATACAGTTCGTAAATAGACCTTAGAAAGTTGCAGCTACGTTCATTCCGTTCGCACACAGTTTAAAAGCAGTTTTGAAGAACGCAGTGGCAACTTGTTTGGTGTGATAGCTATATTTTTGCTAACTCGTTCATAAGCAGTGTTAAATACGTTCTTAATCAGTTTAAACCCGTTTGCAATTAGTTCTACCTCGTTCTCAACACGTCCTCAGACAGTTCAACTCGTTGTTAAAACGTCCCTAGTAGGATTGAAGTACGACGGTTCCGTTCGTAGTACGTCCAGCTCGTCGTTAGTACGTTGTCACTCGTTCTAATTGTAGAACGTGACGACCACGAGAACATTTTGAGCATTGTCTAAGTTCTAGAGGACCTACCGTTTCGAGTACGTTCGATGAAGTTTGTAAATAGATCCCAAACGGTTCTTAATAGGTTCAGTCCGTTCGTACACAGTTGAAGCCCGTTTTCGAGAACGTAGTGAGAACTAGTTTGGTGTGATAGTAGGGTAACCAACAAGACAAAGTGGTCTACCATTTTTTAGAAATTACGACTTTGGGACTTTATTTAGACGAATGCTATTTGTGCCTGCTGCCATTCATATTAATACTAGAATTAAAGCAGAGTTGACATTCTTATAACTAATATCTTAAGAAAATGTGAGTATATGTGTACTTAACAATTTATACCGACAGCGTCCACTCGTCCAGATAATATACGTCCATGAATATACATACTGCAGAAAAACAACTGTTTTTTCTTCAACATGTATTTAGGTGATGGGGTAGCCCTTAAATTGCGGTATGGAGGTAGAATTTTGGAGACCATGCTAGTTACATCCTAATTTGTAATTCTCACCACAATTTGGCAATGATTAAGCAACATTTTACAGCATTTAGGAAAAAAATCAATATTTATACCCGCCGCACGACAAAAGTAGGGGGTACATAGAAAATAATAAATAACTTTTCAAAAACATTATGAATAACCACAATTTTTTCAAAATATATGCACATATATGTCATTGATAACTGGTAAAATATTTGTGACCATAGGTATGATGGTTGCTATGGAAACAAAATTTGATTGTCAAAATTTGCAAATTTGTGTCTATTGTTTTTTGGGGGGGGGGCTCATTAATGAAAAAATCCTATGTTAGCAAGTTATGCTGCAAAAATAGTATTGTTTTAAGGCCTGGAAAATTGCATATATATGTCCTGCATGCATTAAACTTGGAATGATGATTGAGTCTCAATCAGAAATATTTTTTTAAAAAAATTCTATGACCCACCCCTCTAAATAATCCAAAGTAGGCGTGGCATTTAACTGAATGTCCTAACCTACTTAAAAGTAGATTACTTCAATTGTATAGCCTGTATTATCACAATTTCAACAGAATTTAGGATTCTGGTATCAGTTACCAGTTTGTATGATTTTGTTTACACCCCTCAATATTTATAACCCCTCCTTCGTCACCACCACCCCTCCCGCCTGACAAAAGTAGGGGATACCTTGAAAACGATTAATAACTTTACAATAATGCAACGTATAACCACCAATTTTTCGAGAAAGAGTCGAAGGCATGCTAGGCGAACCCTGGAAACACGGATTCGTTAGACCAGGGTTCACTGTTTCTTTCTGTTAAACCCTGTGTGAAAGTACATTCATGATTCATACTACAGTGAGCAGGAGGTTTAACAGTGAACCCGGGTGCTCTTTGGCCTTATTTAGATCTTTGTTTCTTAGACCAGGGTTCAGCAGGGTTTAAGGGCATTCCAAACGAAATAAGTGTTTAATGAGGCTAAGAAATAGAAAAATGTGCTTAATTAGAATGATATACCTGGTATTTTGTACTTAGTAAATGTTAAACACATGAAAATCAGTTATTTTTATCAGTGGCCTAAAGTACCAAAAGTCAAAAGACCCCTTCTATTCTAACTTGTCACTTCATAGTTCAGCCATCTTTGTTTTCAACTAGTTTGAAATGAAGAAAATGCGTACTTTGAGTTGGATTTACTCCGTGATAACTGTTTTTCATAGCAAAACCATGGTATGTTTTGAAGAATATCTACCCAGAGACGAGAATTGGTAAGTTTCCACTCTAAAATCGAAGTATTTCTCTACGAAATGATCGATCGAATTTTGAAATATTTCAAAAAACGGATTTTTTTAGATCTACTGGTACTTTGAAAACTCATCGGCGATTTCTGACGAACTGAGAGGGTATAGACAGCTTCATTGTAGCAGGAAACATTCTTTCATTTTTTCAAAAAATATATATGCGGGTTTCGAGTCGTAGTTTTGATGTTTACTTTTCTCAGACTTTTGAAATGAAGAACTAAGAGCCTTATTCTTGACATTTAGCAGTTTAGTGTTAGAGTCTAGCAAAGAATTGGCCCTCAAATGATAACAAATAAGAAAAATAACCTGGGGGTATGTTTCAGAATATGGCTAGCCTCTTCGTGAGACTATCGAGTGGAAAGCTGTGTCTGAGCAAGAAAGCTGCAAAAGCTGCCCAGGTCAATAAGGCGAGGAAGCCTGTTGGGAGGGCCATGGCCCTAGCTGAGGTGCTGGCACAAGCAAAGAAAACTGGACCTGGTGCGAAGGAAGAGTGGGATTGGCTCCCTCACTTCATGTTACAGTTTGCTGCCTTCAGAGACCAGACCTTCAAGTGGCTTGTAAAGAATTCTTTGGGTATGCTGCATACATTGTAGAATCTGTCGACAAAGAGTGTGCAACTCCTGCATCCCTGAGCCAGAACAAGGCAGCCCTGGTCAAGTACCTTATGGCATTTCTGGAGGGCAAAGAGGCCTTAGAGATGAAGAAGTTAAAGGGTTCCAAGAAAAGACCCCAGAAGCTGATTAAGTATACAGATCCATTTTCTCATGTACGTACATGTAAAACATTTCAGGGAAATCGCAGTAAGAATTTTCTTAATAGCCCGAGCAATATTCTTATATGTGCGTACATGCTAAAAAATATTTTGGAGCTGTTAAGAGCTCTAGTCTTATTTCTAGCATTATTCTGAATGGCCCCAGTATTATTTCAAGTTTTTACACATGCAAAATTTTTTTTGATCCACAATATGTAGAAATTTAGAAATCAAACATTCAAACACTGAAAGATATACACTGTTACAGTGAATATATAAGTGTTTAAATGTTTGATTGAGGTATAAAAAAAATTGTTACAGTACAGTGTATGTAACAATTTTTTGTTACACCTCAAATAATATTCCTAGTATGTACAAACATGTTATAAAATTATTTTGAAACCTGACGAAGCTAATGTGAACTCTATAGTATTACATAAACACAGGGGTTTCACTAGAATTTCTCACAACAGGCTAAATAAAAGAAAACAACAGGAAAAATTTATGGAAATCATAAATTTAACATGGAAAAGTTGAAAAATCCCTGAAAACAACAGGCGATTTTGTGAAAACAACAGGTGAAAATTGCCTCTTGCTTGCTGCTAATGAAAACCCTGTCAACATATCTTAAAAATCAAATAATATCTTGAGTCCGATATATAATGATTTTATTAATGAATCCGCTTAATGATCCTAGGGGCTTCCCCAGAGTTTTCCACTCAGGTCAGCCTAACCCTTTGTTGCACACAAGTGATCAAACTGGCAAATGCATTGTATGTTATACTCATCATAATACATATTTTTCACATTAATCTTTTGAAATGGACCTATTTTATTTACAGTGGAGTGAAGAAAGGGCAGCAAGAGGATCTTTTCACAGATGATGTGACAGATACAGAGCTGCTGCAAGCAACAGGAGATGTGGTCCTTCAATCGTTTCCCAAATCCCAAAGTCCCCCAAGGTCGGATAATTATTTTAAGCATTCAATACCTTTAAAGGTAGAGATGGACGCAATACTATCGAGCACAACTTCTGGACCTAGATCTGAGAACCTGTTCCTCTGTACATGGAGGTTTGGACATTAGTGAAAGGTAGGGTAACACTTCCCATCTACAGATGTCCCCGGGGCTCAACATCGCTTGCGTCTTTTCACAATCATACCAGGTGAGTTTCTTATTTGGAATATTCTGAAGAAATTAAAGGCCCCATTTAAAATTCAAATATTTGAAAATTACAAAGTGGGCAACCTATCTAAATAGTTTTTTAAGTCATAAAAAGTAATATTTAAATGATTAAAACTATATATCCAAACTTGACATGGGGCCTTTATCTATTTGATAAATAATTTTGTAGTGTCTGACAATGCAGACTGTCTCAGAGAATTTTTTAAATATTAGCATATGTGAATACTGCTTTGATGGGGTCTTAAAATATATATAATATAATATTATTATCCCATCGAACGAAGTTCGGAGGGATATAGGGAATGCCTCCGTCCGTACGTACATCCATCCGTCTGTCCGTCCGTCCGGGCAATAACTCAAATACCGTTGGCCCGATTTTGTTCATATTTGGAATGTGAATACTATAAGCATTGCACACTGTCCTATGACACTTTTGGTAGAAGGTGGCCATTTTGAAAAATGGCCGCCATTTTAATGTATTTTACTATAACTCGAAAAGTAGTGGAGCGATTTTGTTCATATTTGGTATGTGAATACTATCAGCATGGCACACTGTCCTATTACACTTTTGGTAGAAGGCGGCCATTTTGAAAAACATTTTGAAAAATGGCCGCCATTTTAACGTATTTTACTATAACTCGGAAAGTAGTGGAGCAATTTTGTTCATATTTGGTATGTGAATATTATAAGCATGGCACACTGTCCTATGACACTTTTGGTAGAAGGCGGCCATTTTGAAAAACATTTTGAAAAATGGCCGCCATTTTAACGCATTTTACTTTAACTCGAAAAGTAGTGGAGCGATTTTGTTCATATTTGATATGTGAATACTTTAAGCATGGCACATTGTCTAATAAAACTTTGGGGAGTAGTCGCCCATTTTGAAAAATGGCCACCGTTTTTATGTGTGTTATTTTACAAGTACGTGTGCGATTTTTCAAAAATTTTAGAGGTGGCTACTTAAAAGCATATTATTTCTTCTGATGACAACTTGGCTTGTGAGCAACCATTTTGAAAATGATGGCCTTTCTGGTGTGTTGTTTTATGATATTTGCGCTTCGTTTGTAAAAATGCCAGCCATTTCTGTTCGATGGGATTCGCTACGCTTTGGCTTTGCCGTTGTTCTGGTTATGTATATTATTATTAAAATGTTTAAAAATGATTGAACTTTACTTTAAGGAACCAGGGCCAGTGCCTTGCATTTCCGGAAGGTTTAGCAAGGTGGGATTTGCTACTCCGTGGAGTTGCTGTTTTTCTTGTCGAATTATGCTCCCCTGAAAATGGGAGAGACTGCTCCTGAGCTGTTAGGAGGTAAAACCCGATAGCCTGATCTGTTGCATCTGTAATTTTGAGGATCATATAGGTCCTCTAGAATTCATTCTATCAATGCCTGAATCTTGCTGAAATACTGACGCAAGTTGGCAACCTTGATGTATAGCACATTTTTATGAATCAATGCTTAACAATCATTTTCTCAGAAATGAGGCAGAGTACCATCTCCTATGTTTTACCATGGCTCAAACACATATTGAACAACATTCTAAATTAATTTCATGCAAATCATTCTAGTGCCTTTGGTATAAAATGGGTCTCAAACATGATGAAAATGGCACTTTCTGCAATTTTCAGACAATATTATTAACATGGTAGTAAATGAGTGTTACAATATGCGGTAGGGGGAGGTCTAAACCCCAATGGATTTGACTGAATTTTTTGTGCTTGTTTTCCTTTTTCAAGAGACCAACTGGGCAAAACTCAATCTTGATTTGAAAAAATAGTTGAAACTGGTGAAACACCCTAGGATAGGATACCCCTGTCAAGTGCAAGTGCTTCATCAGCAGAACCCCTCCCGAAGCACTGCCCTCAGCCAGCGTGGATGATCCCGCATGTTCGATCTACCCAAGAACACAGCTGGTGAAGGAGTGTCACGAGTGAAGAGGAGGATTCTTCCTGAAATTCTAACCATTCACCTCCAGTGCAAGTGCTCCTCCAGATCCCGCTCCAAGGTACGTTATGATTGTTCCTACTAGGGACTAGCTGTTTCCTGGTTAATCTGGCCTTTGTTCCTGAAGTCGCATACCCAGGAGTACAAAATCCTATAGCAAAAGAGTGGAGAAGAACAAGATGGAGGACAAAGCCGCTAAGCGATCGAGTGTCCAAGTTTAGTGAACAGTGAAGACCGACAAACTTGTAATGCTACCTAGCCTAGCTAGAAGGTCCCAAGTCCTTGTAAAAGCAGAGGGCAAGTTTTGTCAAAAATGAACATAAATGTGTTTATACAATATTGTTCAAAGTTGTGTGGGCTTCACCAAGGAAGTAATATTCTTTGGTTTGGGTTCAACTCCCAAATGACTTGATATTGTATTTACTTGTTAATGTTCTCTTCATCTCTTCAATTCATTCCCATTAACATGATTAAACATGATTCAATTTTAAATGTACAACTCCTCATTTGCATTACTAGACCCAATAAAAAGATCTCTTGAAGGGATTTGATCATGATATGACATGACATGATATAGTAATTTTAGATAGAGATTGATTTTGACAATTGTGCTTGATTGTGTCAACAGATATACTTGATTGTGCTAGAATTGATCCATTTCACAAACCCGTCAATGTATTTACTAATTGCTCTCAAAGAACACTAGGACCTGACCCCCTTTGGTGGGCCCAGAATTTTTTTCTTATTGGAAATCTTTTTGGAAGGCCTTAAAAATGTTTTTTTTGGGCATAATTTGGCATTTTTTGGCCAATTTATCAAAAATGGGCCTTAACTTTTTTTTCAAAATTGGACCAAATTTTGGGTTTTAAGGGCGCAAGCTAAGAATCTTTTTACATATTCAAAATTTGCCCCCCCCCCCCTTGTTAATTTCTGGATCGGCCACTGCAGGGGTGGGGGTGCAACTTCCAAGGCTGACAAAACAGTTCAGGTAAAAAAGGTCCAGTAATGCCCAAAAAGGCCCACTAATTTGGGCACAGGCAATGGAACATAGAAATAATCCCCCCCACTCTCTGTATATAAGTAAATAAATATTTATTTACTTATATATAGAGAGTGGGTTGGGATTATTTCTATGTTCCATTGCCTGTGAATTTGGGGCTTTTTGGAAGGGTGGCTGTCCCCCCAGATCCGCCAGTGAGCTTGTTCATCATACTGGGCACTTTACAGTGGCGGATCCAGGAACCAACAGGGGGGGGGGCCAAATTTGAGGTCAGAGAAAGACCATCCGAGCGGAAAAATTTGAGGCCCATTTTCTTCAAAATTTGGCCTAAAATTAAAAAAATAAGGCCTTAGAAGGCCCAATAATGACCAAAAGGCCCACTTTTTGGGGCCTTAAGGCCTTTTTTGGCCCAAATTTTTTTTGGGCCCAACTTTTTTTTTTCTTGGCGAACCTTAGGGGGGGGGGGGGCGGGCCCCATGGGCCCCCCCCGGATCCGCCATAGCTTTCTAACCCTATGCGCAAAACATCTCGTTAAAAGTCCGTTGCAGTTAGCCAACATATCCATAGTTAAGAGTTAATTACTAGGAACCCTTCTAATAAAAGCAATGAAAATTCTGATTTTAAAATCATCGAAAATAACACGAACGAGTCAAATAATGTACCGTTCGTTTTATTGCAAAGGCGGGTTTGGATGACGGCAAACCCGGGTTTTGAGGGCGCAACTTATGGCAACGAGTGCTTCTGAATTTTTCAGACAGAATAAATGTATATGTCATCAGTAATTGGAAAAGTTCTTGGTAATTATAGGTATGAAAGTTTCTAAACAGGATTTGATCGTCAAAATTTGTGAATTTGCGAAGATAAAACTGCATATATAAAACTGCATATATATGTCCTGCGTGCATTAAAACTGAAATGATGATTGGGTTTCAATTAGATTTTTTTGATTTCACTATGACCCACTCCCTCTTTATAATCCAAAGTGAGCGTGACATTTAACTGTATGATCAAACCTTTTTAATAGTTCAACATTTCTACAGAATGTAGGCATCAGTTAACTTTTTTATCATTTTGTTCATCCCCAAATACTTATGCCACTCCCCTCGTATTAAAATACTAAAAATTACGCATGTGTATGTCATTAGTATCTGGAAAAAGATTTTGGTGATTATAAGTTTGATGGATGCTATGGAAAAAGGATTCGATTGTCAAGCAAAGGAACGCATGTTGTTTGTAGAATGAATCGGGGCAGTTTTCATGCATTTTGCTTGTGTTTTTTATCTTAAAAACATCAATACACTTTAAACCATTTTATTGACTATAAGACTGCACCATATAATCCCCCAAAAAATATTTCTCTTTTTCAAGGATTACCTATAGATCAACACCCGGGTTTTTTATTTTTCAAACTTCAGAGGGCTGGGAATCATTGATTACGATCATATAAATGCTGTTTTAAAATAGGGTTTAATGTATGCCAATAATTTCTCATTGAGGAATTTCCCATAGCAATCCTATGGTATCCAAGCAGATTGTGAGATAACAGGAAAGTTAATAATTAATAGATACCTCATTGGGTTGTGATATAAACCAAAACAATAGTCAATAAAATGTTTTAAAGTGTATAAAGAGAAATGCATGGAAAAAACTCCCCCGATTCATTCTACAAACAACTCGCGGTCCGTTTGTGAATTCATGTAGACTTGTAGATTTTCTTTAGAGCAACAAATGAAAACAATCTACCTGTCTACTTTGCTACTCTTGTTCCCATGACTCATACATCTCTTCATCACTTTTGATCATCAGAACCATACCGGCTACGATATAATATATCTTCTGACATTGGTTAAGAGTAGATACTATATTTCCCAGTGTCAAATTTTAGCTAGATGATGGGGGATGTACTATAATAGGAGGTCACGGGGTAGGTACAATGCTGTCCAAATGAAAACCTCAACAATACAACCAACAATTAACAGACACGCAAAGTTCCTTATTGGTATAAAAAGATTCAGTCCCAAACATGTTGTTTATGAGGATCATTGATGAAGATAACAGTTCACGTCCATTTGACAGCTTCACAGGCAACATTACTGTAAAATTACATACAGTTGTGTATCTCTAACAGTATCATATGGTACCGTTTGGGCTATGGTACTTGGTACGGTAATTTGTGGTACCATAGACTTAAATAGTATTGTACGGTACCATGGACACTGTACAGCACCATAAAAGAATGGTACTGTACGGTACTATTAATGTACCATGAGTGCAGATTGGTGGTGTTAATCAAGCCATTTGATATCACAGAATCAAGACTCCCACATGCATATCATCAGGACTCCCACCGCTTACTCAAGTCAAAAAATCCAGCCACACGCCTAACCATCGACAAGGTACAGTGACAAAATATACCGTAGTACACTTTCGATGTACGATGTCACTTTTTAACGGATTTGAAGCAAAGACAACGATGCAGGTGTGATGTAAGTTTTTTTAAATTAATCTTTGGAATACTTGAAAGATTTCATGTTTAATTTCGTGTGTATTCGTTTAGGAAGACATTTAACTTTCTAATAACGTTAAAAGATTTTCGAACGGTGCTCAATTTTTTTCGTAGTCAATCTACCCACGAAAATTGATCAGATGGAAAATGTTGGGTTCTTCACATTTCCTTTGATCATTTTTTCCCCTTTTGCCTAAGAGTGTCGATTATTTTTATGAGAATATGTTTTTCTATACTACACAATTTAGGATGGATGGAGATTAATATATATTCAAGTATTTATTGTAATTTAAAAACATCATAAATACTCGTTGTCAACTCGAATGTACGTTGTCACTGTAATTGATAGATTGATAGATAGCTCAAGGTGGATTTGGCTGAAGAGGAAAGACAGGTAGTGTCCTTCAGCGAGTGATGGTTAAGATCAGCCATAACTGTCCCACTCAGTGGAAGCATACAGGTTAAGGGGCGAAATGCTTTTGGTACTGAGGTACCTGCTGATGACGCTGTGAAGGACTCCCACATGTTTCTCTTAGACACCAACCACCGTTGTGCGTATCCCTGTTCAAATTGTAGCGATGCATCGCCGATGTTTATAAGAAATGTAACCTGATATTTCAGTGACGATGGGGAAAGGCCCGTTGCCATCTGTGAAAGAGCAGATGACAGTTTCGGAAAGACGACAACACAGGTGTTAGGGCCAGCAACCCGAAGCACCTTAACTTTAAAGCTACAAGTAGGAATAAAAGAGAATGCCCCCAAGCAGACCGAAAGGTGGGGGGGGGACGATCTGCACATGACGGATGAAAACGATAATGACCAAAGCAATGATGTGTGGATTACGAATAGGACTCTGAATGATGACATCGACGCAATTGAGATGAGAAGACGTTGCGGGAGTTGCGGAGGCACTTTTAAGAATGAAAGAGGAGTAAAGATCCACCAAGGAAAGACTCGGTGCAAGGAGAAGCTAAAACAGCATAAGGCAGTGGAAACAGATGAGGCGTTAGCCAAATATGTGAATACTGCTCATAATTCGAAGAAGGTCTGCAGCCAGGAGGCACACCACAGAGCTACTAACCTTCTAGTTGAAGCCAATCCTACCACAGAGGGAGCGTTCAAAGTAAGGACCTCATTCAGGAAAGAAAGCCAAGACTCAACCTACCAGTAGCAACAGACAAGCGATGGACAGAATTTGACAGCGAACTTGAGACTATCCTTAATAACACCCTTAGAGGAAACTCAAAGAGGAAACTCGAAGCCATGACCAGTATCATATATGAGGTATGCGAGGAGAAGTTTGGGTCAAAGGGTGCAGGAGTGAAACGACAACAACCTGCTGGGCGGAGTAGACGTCAGAAAGAGATAGCTTCTCTTAGACAGGAAAGTCGGAACCTTCAGCGACAATTGAAGGCTACACCACTAGCCAGCGAGAGAGATGGCATCAGACATCTCCAGCATATCCTCCACCAAAGGCTGGTGCAATTGAGGAAAGCTGAGAATATTAGGAAGAGAAGACGAGACAAACAAAAGACAAGAAAGGCCTTCTTTGACAATCCTTAAAAGTTTACTCCAGACTTGTTGGGGAAGCCGAAGAGCGGTTGCCTTGAGTGTCCTCAAAAGGAA
>CAIIXF020000121.1:0-26183 GCA_903813345.2 Owenia fusiformis
TAATGAACAAGGAAGTAATTGCCAGATTGGAACCTATATATTGGTTCCAACTTTGCAGTTTACATGTAGGTCACTGTCACATACACTGTTTTTTGTTTGGATCTAGTGTACTATATACTGCTTGTAGCTCTCAATTCAGAGTAAGGTCATGTGCCTACTAGTGTAATGTATCCTGATCTCTAGACAAGTTCACTATTTTGTTATATTGAGGTTGTAATAGTTTTATCCTGATATATTCAGATGACCTGTGTACTTTCTCAACAGACTAAATGATTATGAAAAGCAAAAATAAAAACTGAATATTTCATAATTAGTTGAACTCGCTACCATTGTTCACTTCACACAATCAAAATTAAAATGTAATGTTTCCATTGGTAACTACAATGTTTTTTCATTATTTATTATTTCTTCAACATAAATTACACAATTCCGGGCTCAACGATGACGTCAGAAGGAATGACCATATATAGAACGTCGGTCAAATTTGGCCAACGAACACTGATTGGCGCGGTGAGTTCACAGGTTTATTTTTGTTTGAAAGAGTGAAGACAAAGCTCTCTTTTAAGAAGTGAAGTCAAACAAATGCAAAGGGTAACGATTCTGTTGTCCTCTGAGCTATTTTTTCGCAAACATGTACATTTTCAAAAACATATGATACTGATACACGTTTGTGAGAAAGAATGTCGTGGGGAATCTGCCTACAATGCGTGAAATAAGGAAAAAGAAAAATCGTACCTTCGACGTTCCGACAAACCTTTTCGCTAACCAGCGTAATCAAGTGGATCCCCACTATATAGGATGTGTGATATAAATTAGAAAATGTACTGATCTCACTTGAGAATGAAGATATTCTAATTCTCATTGTCTGAATTTAAAAATGTTTAAATAATATGCAGTAACTGTTTCAGAGAAAAATGTCATATTTGTTAATTTTAATGATTCTTCATGTTTTTGGGGAAATCATGTTTTACTGTTCCAGAAATGAAGAGGAGTTCTATGAAAGCCATGACACTGTAGATAAAGTTATACCCTTAACAAGAGCATACCAAAGTTTTCCTTATCTTAGCATTAAGCATTATATAGGATCACAAATACATTGCAAATATGAAAGTCAGAAAAACCTGTATACAGCTAGCTGTAGCATACTTTGTTCTGTTGGCTGGGATTAAATTTCAAATAATAAACATGACCGAGATTTGGTGTCAGACAAGTCCATACATACTAAAGAAATACATGTACATTAACTGACTTATTACCGCCTTTTAAAAGACTGAAAGACACTCCACCCTTATACCCCTATAGAATACTCCCCCACAGACTACCACCACCACCCCCCTATTATTAACCCCCCCCCTTCATAATGCCTTTGCAAATACCCCCCCCCAGAATATTCCATGGTCAATACCCCCCCCCCCAGAATTTTTTCGGTCTCCTACCCCCCCCCCCCAGAATTTTTCGGTCAACACCCCCCCCCCAGAATTTTTTGGTCTCCTACCCCCCCCCCCAGAATTTTTCGGTCAACACCCCCCCCCCCCAGAATTTTGCATCCATACCCCACGTACATTTTTTAAATGGAATGGCCCAATAGTGAAAAATGAGCCTGGGCTTCGGATCTGAAAATTGAACACAACAATTGCAAAACTCTTACTTTGTAATTCTTCCTAAATTAGTTGTCTTTCGAATCTCTTATAATTGTAGTTACGGTGGGAGATGTCGTTTCCTATGCAAACAGAGCGTTTATTGCGTTTTTAGTGCAAATATTTCACAAAATTTCGCAACACGTGTTTGGAACAAAATGTCCAAGTCTCGCATTATCTCGTCAAAACAGAACTATCTATCGAGAGGTTATAATTATACGCGAGGTCAACAAAAAGTTCACCAAATTTACGTAATGAACTACTCATTACATTTTGTAAAGCTGACAGAAACCATATTTATTCAAGGTTTAAAGAGTGAATAGTTGTGCCGATGGTAAAAAATAGCAGGAATTTGGACAATATTTCGTATATTTTGTGTAAACGTAGGCGAACTATATTTTACAGGTGCTCGCTCAATGTTATGAGTAAATAGGACAGACCAAAACAATCCATACTTGGGATAAATTATCAGAAATTACGTCTGAAGAAAATTACGTCAAACCTTATGAATATTTAGTAATATTTGGATAAATTTGAGTTGAATATGATCACTATGGGTCCATGACTCATGACTCTGATTTTTAGCTTTGGTAAACAACACAATTTTCCTCGACAAAGGATTTAGTTGGCCCAAAGAAACAGCTGATAAATAAAAATGGCGTGAATTTTTTGACACAATGGAGAATTTGGGAGAATATGAGTACAGCAAGAAAGACCTCATTGGGCATGGGGCATTTGCAGTTGTATTCAAGGGAAGATATAAAGAGGTATGAATCCTTGCACTCAGCTATGTAGGTAACACATCTCCTGCTGATGTTTTCAAATTTTAGTTCACATGAATTCCGGTGGTTGGAATCCTTACAAAATATTTCATCATATCTTTTTATATAGCCTAGTGTGATATCAGCTAAAGATCAATAAATGTTTCCACGTTTGCTTATTGTGCCTCCTGTTATAAAATATTCTTGCATCGCAAATGCTGCAGCTGAGCCTAGTTTTGGGCTCGGGCCGTCATGAATTCTACACATCAAACTTGCCTTTTTCAAATTCTCCAACTTTATAAATCAACATGTCAAAACACACAAACTTCATCCATATGAAATGTGAGTTTGGTGAATCATTAATTTGCGACAATAGGCAATTGTAGTTGCTGTACAGCTTCACGCCTGTGAACCCTCTCCCTTATCTTCTTCACCTGCACATAGGGAGGGGGCTCCCAAGGAGTTGTAATAGAGGACATAGGGGTAATCTCGGACACAGGGCATTGTCGGACGATCTTCAATAATTATTTGTTTTATATGGTTTCTTTATTGAAACTTTGTATTAGACACATCATATTATCGATGTGGTGCTATATATTGTAAAAATTCTAAGAATGCCCAAGATTTTCACATGATACCAAGGGTTTGTCCGGGAATGCCCCATGGCCGAGAATGCCCCTATCTCCTCTACTACAATATGAAAATAAATGAAAAAACAGTTGTTGATCTGAAAATGTTTCATATCTTTTCAGAAGCCCAGCCAGTCTGTAGCCATCAAAAGTATAACAAAGAAGAATCTTGCAAAGTCACAGAATCTCCTCAGTAAAGAGATAAAGATACTGAAGGTAAGTTTACAAAAAATGCACAAGGGAGAGAGGGTATTTGCCTTGAAGGTGTATATGAATTGGGGAAAGGATTCCTTAGACAAAGAGCATGTTCAGAGGCGCAAGGGAGAGAGGGTATTTGCCTTGAAGGTGTATATGAATTTGGGATAGGATTCCTTAGACAAAGAGCTTCATATACAGCCTCATATTGTATGTACCATATGGTAAATACAGGACAAGCCAGTAGCCAGCTTTTGTCAAGGGCGGGGGGGGGGGCAGTTTTTGCAAATTCCAAGGGGGTTATAAGCTGGCCCGAAGTCACTTGCAAGCACTCAAAATGGTGAAAAGCTGCATGATTTTAAAGAATTTTTGGCCCTGGCTACGAGCCTACAATGTTGATAAAGCTCAGAGTTCATACTGTTTGTATTTAACCTTGATAAAGTTAACTCCTGGATTGAAACCAGCATGAGATGGGATCAGACTTGGAGCTATATTCATGTACTAGTGAAAGCTAAATAGATCATGTTAATTTGAAATTTATACAAAGATCTCACCAGTGCAGTGTTACATGATATATTAACATACACGAATACCAGTAAGTGCATTATCTATTTTGATCAATATTATGTCTGTTGCAGGAACTCTCCAGTCTTCATCATGATAATGTGGTTGCCCTGTTGGACTGTAAGGTATGTAGGAAATCAGCCCAAAGTAGAAGTTGTATTCTCTGGAGCAATTTGCTCAATGCAACCAA
Organism: Owenia fusiformis; assembly: GCA_903813345.2. Taxonomy (NCBI): domain Eukaryota; kingdom Metazoa; phylum Annelida; class Polychaeta; order Sabellida; family Oweniidae; genus Owenia; species Owenia fusiformis. The sequence continues at coordinate 3,977 of CAIIXF020000121.1, forward strand.
GTCTCCTTCATTCTTTCTTGTTTTAATATTCATGCGCATTTCCTCAATACAATGAACAGCATCATATAAAATCAAGTGAAAAAATTTATGCACCAAATGATGCAAAAATTGTCATACTCTTCATTTTAAACACATATGGTCATTGCCCGGTGAAATTGATTCTTGGGAATGTTTGAATTTTGGATCTGCAAAAATGAATTAACAAACTTCTAAGTAAAGAAGACATAGGACCCTTTTGTGAATAGTTACTGGAAAATATCCAAGTGAAAAACGTCTAATTTAGGAGGTTCTGTCTGTGACATGTCTACTCAAGTACAACTTTTACAAAACTGTTCTTTGGTCTTAATGCAAGATATCTCATCTACATGTATGTATATGAGCCTGTTATGCCATATTAACACTGAAATTACCCTTCCCCTGTTGGATTGCTACAATTGCAATGTTAATCATTCAAAGATGCTTGGACCAGTAGTCCAGTGATTTTCTGAACCCTCCCTAATGTGGTGAGATATGTGGTGGGTCATAAGGGCTCGAATGATCAAGATTAGACCAGGATATTGAAATCCTGAATATATGTCTTGAATGCCAAAGCAACATTAGTTTTAGAGTTTGGGTTTAAAGCAAACACTCACAAAAAGCCACAATTCATTAGCAATACAAACAATAGTAAATCAAAATGTATGGAGCAATTGTTCCCGATACATATGAACATGCATTAGAAGAGTCTAGAATATAAATGCTTAAACAAAAAGTTTAAGAGCATGAAGCAAGGCTATATTTCATTTATTTCCTCCATGATAGGGTCATGATAAAAGTCTAGAAATAATTCATGTCTAATAAAAATAGGATTTTGTCCTGATAAACAAAGGAAATTTGTAAACAGGCACTCAATGCCATATATTCCTGTCAGTTTATGTTAATGAGTTCTATTTTTAGACACAAAGGCACTAAATAATATCTGTTTTTTAAATAACTCATTCAGTACAATACTCATTCATTGTTTATTTAGGAAACCAAAGGTTTTTAAAAGCTCAGTTTTTAAAAGTCTGTATATTCTTCCTGAATTCTGTTGAAGGAAAAGATATAGTTAACACAAAGGCACTTAAGTACATGTCCTTTATGTATATCCTTGATGTTTTTAAGACTCTGATTGACGTTGACAGGGTGGAGTTGAAATGAATTAAACCACTTCAACTAATTTGTCATCACTTAAATGTGATGATGATATCACTAATTTTCCTGATCTATTAATTAATTAATTCTTTTTTTTGTGGCCAAATCAGAGTTCATATTGTCAATAGAATGTACTCCATATGTTTTAAACGCTAAATAAATGCAGGGCAAAAGCTGAATAAAATGGTGGTACCATTGTTTTTTATTATATACCCAATATGTAACACTAATCCTGATTGGTCAATACCTAGTCACGTGTTCCGAAATAGATTTACTATTTCCCTCGGAAAGTTAATTCCCTCAAATGTGACGTCAGCGGGAATATACATTTGAACTATTGCCCGCTGACGTCACAATTGCAACTTCTATTACCCTTGGAAACGTCTGCGCATCATCACTGCGCAGACGAAAAACAGAAAAATGGAGGATGAGCACAAACACAAATCAACTCCGTTCAACATGACAGACGTGCGTGAACGATACAATATAAGCAACGTGTATAAAGTTCCCTAAGCTCAATACGTCTGTGTAATTTCAAGTGTTATGATAATCTATTCCGCGTGTTAAACGCGATTGAATTTGTCAAGCGAGAGTCTCAGAGGCAAAAATTTCTGTTGAGCATCTGATGACGTCACAGCTCATAATGCTAACAATGGACCCGGCACCCGGGGAGGGGGCTTTCTAAGCCTTTTTGGCCTTCGCAGAGGAAACGGAACACGAGTCAGTATAGGGTATATAATAAAACAAATAGTGACTGCCTAATTTCGAGCAATAGTGTAAATGATTTCCCCTTGGGAATATCCTCTACAATGTACTATTCCCTCAGCCCGCGGCTTCGGGAATAGTACATTGTAGAGGATATTGCCTCGGGGAAATAATTTACACTATTGCCCTCAATGGCAGTCACTATTTGTATAATATTGCCCCATGGAGAACATTTGCAGTTAATCAGTATGTTAAAGAATAGGCTTTAACCTTGAAACAGTATGTGAAAGAATAGGCTTTAACCTTGAATTACTTTTGCACCTGTTCCATTCTAAAATTAGAGCAAAGAATCAAGAGATCTAATTAGTCTCAAGTGACATTTTTCATTATCGTCTATAGGTTATTGTTTATTTGAAGAAAAGACCATTGGGGAATTTTTATCTGGAATTTGAATAGTAGGAGAGATGTAAGTGAAACATCTGTGACAAGGGGGGGGGGGGTGGTTATTTGACTACAAAGGTCAAACCTTTGTCTTGGGGTGAGTCTCACTTCATTGTTCTCCAGTCAATCTTGATCTTGTAAGAATGTACTGGTTTAACAGTACATGCTCCAATCAGCTAGAATTAATTTTGATTAATTCTTCTTTTCTTCAAATTCAGTATATTGATTAACAATCAAATAGCAATAAAATATGACATTAGTCTTCATTTCTACCAAACTGGATATTGGACAAATCAAAAGTTAAATACATGTTAATAATTAATGAAGCTTTATATATTTGCAAAATTGACACCATCTGCTGGTTGTTGTTGTGATTTGTTTCATTTCAGTTTAAACCTTAATTGATTGATTGTTTGCAAGTTATTCATCTGATGTCATGCAACATCATTTTAGAGTAATTAATAGTAATTATCACAGTAGAACCATCTGGGTCTATTTATGTGGTATTATATTCATATCATAATCTAAAAAGCGAAACTTTTATAGACAATCCAAGAGTAAATCTATAGAGGGAGCTGGGTGGGGGAGGGAGTTACTGAATGTTAGCTTTCAACAGTCCTTTGTCCTTGCAGCCAATGCATTGTAATTCTATTATTCTTTTGTAGAATATCTACAGTATTGTTAAAGCTTTGTTGAACCCTATAGTGCAATTGAACATGTGTTCAGGGAGTGATTTCAATATCAAGGACCTGAAACTAGCAAAGCCTTGAAATACCAGCAAGATTTGAGTATCCCCAAAAATAGATATTTAATAGCGCCCAGAATGTAAAATTCTGGTACAGCGACATACTCCAGACCAAGTTAGTTTTAAATTATATCAAGTATAAATTATCCTTCAAGGGAAGGCATTTACAATTTATGATATGGCCTGGAACAATTTATTCCAGTGTTATTCCAATCTACATGCACAAATGCATGTAAAATGTAAAATAATCTAATTCTAGTAATTTCTGTGTTCAAGGTTAATTTATGGATTTATAGGCTGATGTGCCCTGGGTTATTTTATACCCTGTTTTTCTTTACTAGCCTTTGATGAACGGAAATTTCATCATCCTTTTACTGGTATATTTTTAGTGGTTTTGATTTGACTTTTGACCCCAGAGGAGCATTTCATCATTCTGTCATCTATAGATTATTTGTTATTAGTACTTATGTATTTAGAAGCACTTTGACAGTACTGAAGTCAACCCTAGGCTTGCATGATTTCCCACCTCTCCTTTGTGTTTCTTCTTTTAATGTTACTGTTCATTGTTCACACTATTTTGATTATTATTCATTTCTCGAAGTCTCAATTCTGTTAGCCACCCAGTGGCTGCCAGAAAATGCAAGGTTTAATTCTGTACTTCGACAGACTTAAATCAAAATAGAAAAAGCAAGCAGTAATTTTGTTCAGTAACATTCATTTGACCATTTTAGTACTGTTCATTTGTAATTAAGTTATACAAATATTATGCTATTGATTCCTGAATCTGCATTCAATCTGTAGGTCAATCACATCCTATAAGTAGGAGGAAATCATGATAAACAAGTGTATTGACGTATTGTTTGCTTTCTTTCATCAGAAAATCAGTTGCTAAATATAAATCTAACAGATGTTGATTTTCATTTTGCCAGCCTAGAATGTGAGTGGGAATGCAAGGAAGCATTGAATTGAAAGATAAAAATATTATCAAAGCAGTAAAAAAACAAAACATAAAGGACTGGTGTGGAAAATTTTTTGATTTTCCCCCCAAAAAATTAAAGAATGTCAGCTTGACAAAATAGCTCAAGATTATTGACCTTAGATACACATTTGTTTATATTCTTTGGATTATCTAAAATAACTTGGAATTATTTCAAGGTATCATGTTTATTGACTTGCTACTATCTGAACTGAGTTGGAATCAGTTCAAATCTAAACTGAAAATCCTTTGTGTCATTTATCACAGTGTCCTTAAAAATTTATTTGGGGTCACATTTAATTTCCACAGTAAATAAGCTTCATAATAACAAATAGTATTGACCGGATTGGAATGTAACCTAGAGTATATAACCCGTAACCTGCTAAGGACATTGCTTAAATTTGCTTGTGATTACTACAGCAGTTCTCTGTTACTGGCACAGTGATATAAACAGGAATAAAAATATGACCTTAAAGGGGAATTGACTTATGTAAGGTTGATCAAAAATCGGCAACCTATCATGGTAACCTATTCAAGCACACACCCTTTTCCCCACACTCTACCAGTGAAAGATTATGTTATGATATTGGGGTTGATAAGATATAACAAACAACAGTTACATACATGAGAAAAATGAAATCTTATATTAGGGGTTATATCCAAATGTTGTCAGTAATTTAAAAATGAAGTTAAATTGTTTTAGTTTAACACCATCCAATATTTCCTGAAATATAAAAATGTTAATAAAGTTGAAAACATGATTGCCACAATTTACCATATTGACATTCTGTCCATTGCCCAATAGCAACTCACATTTGCCAAGCTCATTGCCAAGAATGAAGTGATCATGGGTATTCACCATATGGGCATTCTGTCCATTGCCCAATAGCAACTCACTTTTGCCAAGCTCATTGCCAAGAATGAAGTGATCATGGGTATTCACCATATGGGCATTCTGTCCATTGCCCAATAGCAACTCACTTTTGCCAAGCTCATTGCCAAGAATGAAGTGATCATGGGTATTCACCATATGGGCATTCTGTCCATTGCCCAATAGCAACTCACTTTTGCCAAGCTCATTGCCAAGAATGAAGTGATCATGGGTATTCACCATATGGGCATTCTGTCCATTGCCCAATGGCAACTCACTTTTGCCAAGCTCAACCTCCCTCCCCCATAATAGTTCTAATTTTTCCACAAATGTTTATAGTTGGACACAATCCCATTCTATAAGCTCAGGTACAATAACAAAGCAGTAAAAGTACAAGTAACAATCTGATAAGAAGCTGGTATTAAGTACAATTTAAAAATAACGTTTTTGTAATTTTTTATTGAGCACTTAACTGATAATGACAAATCATTGATATGGAATTTTTGGGGGTAATAGAATTTACATATGCATGTAGTATGTGTATTTTACTAAGAATCTGTATGATGAAATGAAATTCAATGCACGGTATAATTTATGCTTATTTCTGGTAAAAGTCGATTGAAATTGAAGTCATCAATGCTATAATTGAGACTTACAAAATTAAACTTATAATTGACCTCAGTGCATGTGAAGATTACATGCGCCACAGATGTACCTGCACGTCCTGTAAATAGGACCTTAACATATCAGATATGATAAGAACGTCATGATAATATTTACAATAATTTGGCTATTTTTAAGCTATGCGTTCTGTCTATTGCAATATGGTCATTCACATGGTTTGAACATGATCACTGAGTGCTAGCAGCCTGCTGCTTAAATCCTAGGAATTCCCATTTTCAAGGCTTTCATCCACAATTGAAGTACAATAGGATTTATTTAATAACATTTTAATGTTTATAAAGAGTTAACTAAATGTGAAATAAACTAAAGAATTCCCGTGTGATGCATAACTTAATGTGTTAAAAAACTGTCAAATGGAACATTGATTTCTCATATGGCCATATTGACGAAATAAACCTCTACAAAAAGAACACCTCCCTTAAGTAGAACACATTTTGAGGTTCCAGATTTTGCATTTACATGTAGTGACTGTGTGCATTAAAAAATAATTATGTAGTTTCCAAAATATGAGTTGGAGACAAATAGATGGGGAGAAAAGTAATGAAAAGTATGATATGTAATAATCCAGTGAATATCAAGGGTTTAACCTTAATTGGTATTTCATTGATTTTTTTATTGTGCTATGTTTTGAATCAAGGTTATCATATGTTTTGTAATTTAGTATCAGCTGATGGTGTGAGTTATTCATAATATTGTTTTGGAATTGTGCCAGGGAATACTGCATCATTGCTATGTTTATATTAGGCTACTGAGCATATGATATTTCTTGTATTTCTTACATTTAAGTTTTATCTTACATACGATATCTCATAGAGGAAACCAACACTGGTATTGAGTAACTGTATTATATAATTAGACTGTAGTTATGTTTTGGAATTTTTTTTTCCAATTCCAAAAATAAAAAATTCCAAGAAATAGTCTTAAATTAACACCCCTTTATCAACTTCAATGTCCAGTTAATGAGAAAGATGCTTAACTAAAATAAATATTTCTTAAAAACAATTATACATAAATTCATATGAGACCATTGTAAAATGCATACCAACAATGCACCCTCATATAATAACCAACTAATACCATGGATAAACATTCAACATTGATAAAAATGAATGGGATATATTATGAAGGCCATTTGTTGATATCATGGCCTGTAATTGACATGGACTGTTTTTGAACCATGTACTTTAACTTGTGTTATTTCAGTGAATGAACCCAGTGTATACTATGCTGAACTTGAACCAACTCAAGGATAGATTTCATAACATTGAGATATAAAAGTACATTCAAGTGGAGTCCCCTTACTAAATATCATTAATCAAAGGAGGAGAATGTATCCTGATTAAAGCTTCTTCATTTTTTAAACTCATTTTTTCAGAAAAGTCAAATCTCATTTTTGAGCATATAAATAAAATATTTGTATAAAAATTATATCTTCCTTCAGTATTCGAAAAGTTGATTTTCGTGGTAAGAATTTATGAAATCATTTTTTAATCAAGAATGCTTGTAACAGTGGAATTTAAGATTTATTTTCTATATTTCCAGGAAACCACCAACCATGTATACCTTGTCATGGAGGTGAGTATAATTAAAGAAATAATATTTGATAGCAATTAATTATTTATAGGCGTGAGCGTTAATTAATCTTCTCCATCAATAAGAAGAAAATGTTCATCCTTAATGGGTTTATATGCAGATCTCCTAAAATCAAAATAAAACGTAACTTCAACAAGATTTTAAAGCTTTATAGCAAAGCCTCTATTAGCTTTAGACTGTGATTTATGATTGATGAAGTAAAAAGCCATCTGATATAAATAAATTGCATGCTTTGTCTGTTATTCCAGTACTGCAATGGTGGGGACTTGGCAGATTATCTGCAAGGTAAGCCTGATACAAAAATTTACCGAACATTCCACACATTGATTTTCAGTATAAATACCATTGATTTATCATCATTTGGCTCAATTTAGTGCAACTGTTTTCAACCATTTCTTAAATGATGACTCTTAGTAAGATTTTCATAATGATATTGATCAATCCCCATTCATTGGTCATTCATCATTCTAATTCTTGGGAGTCTCTCTATGTCTGAAATGCTTGAGACCAGGGAGAGGGACTTCTAGTAACCATAGAGATTGTGTAGGCTGGGGATTCCACAATGATCAATCCTACATTTAATTAGAGTGAAATCTCAATTTATTGCAATACTTGAAAAGTGTGATTTAGAATTGATGCAATAATCAATGCCACCCAACCAACATACTGTTTTGTGAATCATGACTATATGTGACATTTGTAATTCTTACAATTATTAATTGTCTCTTATTGTATCTTATTACATGTGTCTAATCTTATACAATCATTGCATGTTTATAATGAAGTATTTTGTATGTTTCAGTTAAAGGGACGCTTAGTGAGGATACAATCTCTCTATTTCTCAAACAAATTGGTGAGTTGCTTCTACCCTGTTGAAGTTGTTCCTGGTGCCTATGAATTACAACATAACAGTTATGTTGTAATTCATGGGCACTAGGAATCATTTTGATGTTATCTTGTAATTCATGGGCACCAGGAATCATTTTGATGTCACCCAAGAATTGATCACATTTTGTTTAAGCCACTGTTTCAGCATTGAGTCTGTAACAAATTGTTACAATTATTGCAACCAGGTGGTTACAGTTTAGCATGTTGTTCTCTTCTTGGAGACAAACATTTAATATCATTAATATCTGAAATAATAGATCAATCGAGTCCATTTTGACATATCTTAAATTATGTCAAACTACTTTAGTTTAAATTGATCACAAGACAGATGTTTTTAAATCAATCAAAACTGTAGAACCCGTATAATTGAAACATCCTTGGTTTCACTAAATGAATATGTTTTAAAGCAATATGAGAATTCTTCAGTATCTTAGGCTATCCTTGCCCAAATGTAACTTATATAAAAATGTGAAGCTTTTCTGTTTAGCTGGTGCTATGAAGGCGCTGACCTCGAAAGGAATCGTCCATCGGGACTTGAAGCCACAAAATATTTTGCTGACTCACAGTGGCAAACACAACCCACCACCCAACAAGATGAAGTTGAAAATAGGTAAATAATAAGTGCCTACTAAGGGACTATTTAAAAAAAGAAAAATGCCGACCATTTTTGAGATGAAAATATGATGGTAATAAAAATAAAAATGAACATGTCTACTTGCTGTCTTCACATTTATCAATTTCTAAAACTTATTTGAAGTATTTATACTTTCTTGCATTTCTATATAATTTTTATTAGCTTGTGAACATTTTGCATTTTCCCATTAATTTGTACTCAACTACCTTTCAATTGTTCAAGTTCAAATTTCATAGCATTGTTAATGAAAACAATCTTTGATTTTATCATATACACAATTTTTTTGTTTGTCATTTCATAATTTTTTTCAATATGTCAGTACATAAATCATATTTTTTTCTTTGTATTTCAGCTGACTTTGGGTTTGCAAGATTTCTTCAAGATGGGGTAATGGCTGCAACTCTGTGTGGATCTCCCATGTATATGGTACGCGTCTTATCCCATGTCTATCTTAATAATGTGCAAATTTCACTCTGAAATATCCACAACTGGAACTCCACAATAATTGGACATTTTCCCTTACTTATTGTGTAATTCTCTCTCTCTCTAATTCTTGGAGATGACCTCCTTTGTGAACAGTAAATAGTTTTTAGAAGTGTTCCATTCAACTGGTTCAGTTGATTAATTCAGATCCAGTTGGGCTATAAATGCATTTTCCTATAAAAAGGTTGCTATATTAGTAGAAGTCCTGGATAATGTTAAAATTTGTGTAATATTTCGATGTTATTTTTGATTTTAATCCAATGACAAATGATGTTATTGTAATCTGATGTGATGCAATGTTTTTTGTAATCATATTTAAGTTATTAGGATCAATATCAGGTCATAAAACTGATAAAAATGATATTATTTAATGCTTATTTTTATTACAGGCGCCAGAGGTAATTATGTCCATTGCATATGATGCCAAGGCTGATCTGTGGAGTATAGGAACTATATTGTATTTTACCTTCGTTATAGGCACCAGAGGTAATTATGTCCATTGCATATGATGCCAAGGCTGATCTGTGGAGTATAGGAACTATAGTGTTCCAGTGTTTGACAGGCAAAGCACCCTTCCAAGCACAAACCCCCCAACAGTTGAAACATTTCTATGAGAAAAACTCAAACCTATCGCCAAAGTAAGTTCACCTTTGATATAAATGTTTTAAGCTCTTATATTCCTGATTTCACTGTCTGCTTCACGAAGCTCATGTAAGACTGTATTGAGAACTATTTTACATAATCTTCAATTACCCGGGTGTTTATTACTATGTGTTCAGATTGATGATTTTTTTTATCCAGTTTCATACTTTTAATTTCTTCCTTTATTGTATGACTTGTGAAGGTACCGAGATAAACCTGGTCGCAAAATTTATTTCATCATGCGATGTAACTTAAACAAAGCCAGTTTATCAATAATATGTCATGACCCTTGGTAGTCTTAACGGACACTACTTAGTATAATCTACTGTACTAAAGCTAGTAATATTTAGACTATGACCATCTATATTCTTTGTCATGTGTCTAGTAGCCACATATATATACTAGTATGTATTTATTCACATATACTAGTGGCATTACTACGGATGTTGGGAGGTCCTCCATCTATCTAAGTAATATATGGAGGACTTCCCACCATCCGTGGGCATTACACATTTATATTTCATTTTTATACTTAAGTAGTTTGTAGTTAGTTGTATGCTTTGTATATGACCCCTGATGGGGATTGAAATACAATAAAGCTAATAAATTTGAAATTTGAAATTTTGCTTAACTTGTTGTATGTGGACCAGAGTTGACCACTTGAATGCTTAAGACTAATCTTAATACATATATACTTTATATATTTCAGCATCCCAAGCAGTACATCCCCAGAGCTTAAAGACCTCCTGTTGAAACTTCTTAAGAGGAATGCTAGAGATCGCCTTGATTTTGGTAAGACCTTGTCAGATAATGTTCATCCTCTTCTGTGTAGAATATATGCTGTACGAGGGTTGTCCCAGAAGTAATGCTATAGAGCATATAGTGCATTACTTCTGGGACAGCCCTCGTAATGTTGTAAAAAGTGACCTTTAAATCCATTTGAGATCTTTGGAATTGCTAAAATACAACTGTATGGACATAATATGTTTCATACATTAGGAAAGGCCAATAATAAATAACCCACCATTAAATAAATATTAAGGCATTGTGGGAAGTACACATATAACAGGTGAGGATTTATTTAAATTTATTGCCATCATAGACCATATTCACTGTTTCTTTCAGTAGGTATGTCATTGTATTATATGTATGTCATTGTATTATATATTTACTATTAGTGTTTTCATGATTTCCAGATGAGTTCTTCAAGCATCCATTCTTAAACAAGTCACCAGTCAGCAGTAAAACATGTAAGCATTCCTACTATTCAACTGGTATATTGTAAATTGCTTAAATGTGGCACTCTTTAATTTGTTGATTCTCAAAATCTGTACAAGATCACAAAAATCTGTAACCACATGTAGCAATGTAATACATTGAAGACTATCAATTTCGATGGATATATATGATAAACCATAAATCTACCAAACAGTATTCTCACAATGGAAAACGTTAAGTTAAATTGACATTTGAAAGGTTTATAAAATTCAGCCGATTTACAGTACTTTACATACAGGCTACAGCACTAAGATTGTGAAAGTAATCCAATAATTGCAATGAAAATGCATTATAAACATTACAATGTTATGATGACATTTAAAGGTTACTTTATAGAGCACTTTTATCCTACAAGGTGAACCATCTATTTTTATTCCAACAATAACCATAAATTAAAATGAATCTTCTGGATATGAATGCGTACATGCACTCTGACATTTGTCGACTTCAAATATTTTGATGGATTTAAGTAAGTGAGGCGCATTCATGAGGAATGAATTAACGACTCACATTGAGATAATTCTGTATAAAAAGCCTGGGTAGAAATGTTAAGATTACCAGGTTTCATGAGGAAAGGACTAGAATGACCTTGCTTTGATGACATTGTATCAGTGAAGTGTATTAAAAGTGAAATAAGATATGAGAACACCTCTGATGGAATCCCCTATTAGGCCTTCCTTTTGAGATCTCAAAGGGGACACTGGTAAAGACACAACCTTGAAAATGACCATTTAGAGTGGTACTTGTGTGTATAAAGCTAAACAAATAAAAAATAGAAAGAAATTGTGTTGTGAAATCACTTTGACTGAGTAGACCAAAGGGGAATCTATGAAAGACAGTATTGGCCCTGAGACTAAGCGATTTGGACTTGTGTATATAAAACTTCTCTCCATTTCAGCGTCTCCAGTGCCTGTTCCATTGCGCTCTCGTAATGCAAGCAATTCTTCAGATTCTCCCAGTGTTAAAACTCTTACAGGGTCTCCTCTCTCAGAGAATCTTCAGCCATCTCACTCTGTAAGTATTTCTAATTGGTCAGGTATTCTGTTATGTTAAATATGATTGGTCAGTTATTCTGTTATCTTAAACATGATTGGTCAATTATTCTGTCATCATAAACAACTTAGATTTCCTAAAAGGAGCAGTCTTCGTCTCATGTAAGCCCCGTGCTGCATATAAAATGAGAAGAAATCTCGGATATGAGCTAATATTTATAATCCAGCTCCATTATAAACTTTCAGAGTCCAAGCCTACGTAAAGCAGTGTTAGGGTTAAGGGAAGGGAGCCAATCCCCAAAGGAGACATCAGGGTTCCTGCATGTAAAACGCAATAACAGCATTCCATCTTCTCCCAAAGATACAGAAGAGGTTTGTATAGTTTATTAAACATTACCTCAGATATTTTTAAGGCACTTTCAAATTAAATTTCTATTGAGCAGGTGAATGGTCTTCCATATCTCTTTCTATCTGTCTTTCAAAATTGAATTAAATGAACTATTTATGTTCTGGTATTATATAACAAATACATCAATATCTTGAATTTATTTTTGTTATTTATTTCTTGTATTCATTTGATCATACCATACTGGGCATGTATAAGTGATTATTTGTGTTATACTTTTAGGACTATGTGCTAGTCCCTGAAAACTTACCCACTAATATATCCCCTGAAGGTAGAAGAAAGAGTCCCATATCATTTGCTGCAATATTCAGGTAAGGGGCTTCCAGTTGTAACCCAGGGGTTCCCATATGTGACTTTATTGATCTTCAATTTTTCAAAAAGCAACAATAATCAAATGAATTAATTGTATATATTATAAGTAAAATATGAATATATTCTCTCATATGAGGCAATATATATACAAAATTGAATAATAGTGAGCTATTTTCTTCATGTGGCATTTCGTTTTTTTCAGTGACAATCATTCTGGGTACATCCCACCCCAGAAAACAGTGCGCGTAAACTCTGGCGATGTCTCTAGTCCTACGCGTCCCAGCTCCCTGCCTGTGCAGAGCCCCAAAGGATCTCCGGGTAGCCAGCCAATTCCTGTTCCTTCACATAGAGTGCAAGTTTCTAGATCCCCAAAAGCTTCTAGATCCCCAGTTTTTGGGAAGAGCCCGTCAACACCTGCTATGAAAGTTGTAAGTAGATATAAGTCTTATTTTCATTAAATTCATGTCTGAAAGTCAGCTTGAATATGAAATCATTTAACACCTGAAATCTTAAAAAGATGGCAGCTTACTTGAACAACATCATTTTCGTGTGTTTTGCTCAACATGGAAAGTATATCATATTAAGAGAGAGATTATCTGGCAAGGAGTATCCTTTTAAAAAAACTGTGTATCCTACCATTTTTTTTATTTTCCATTGAAACACCCAAGTACATGAAAGTTACTACATTAAATTAGAATTTACAATCTTTAACTAACTACCATGTAATTTACTACATATTCTCAAATATACACTCGCTGTGATTGCAACCTTCATGAGGTTTGATAAAATTTTGTTAAACTTTTCAATTTCCTGTTTTAGGGCAACATGTCACCCAAATCACCGAACCAGTGTCTGCCACGTCAGTCTTCTGAGTCTCGTCTGTCAACAGGAAGTACTGCATCGGGGGTGGGTTCCATGACGCCCCCATCTGTCAGCTTTACTGTTGGCACGCCCCCTAGTGGTAGCTGGAAGCGACAGAGCACTCCACCATCTATGAGACGTCAGAGTAGCACAACGCCACCTAGTGAGTCACCACTTAGAAGTAATGGGTCACCACATAGAAGTAATGGGTCACCACATAGAACAAGACATGGTGAGGGCTTTTTTCAACATTCATCAAAAATGGAATCTAAATGTTAATTTATATTTACAGATTTTTGCATATTTTCAATACATTGTGCTGTTATTTGCTACAAAAACTTTTCATCTAATCCTCAAAATATACAAAATGTAAATGAGTTGATTTTTTGTAAAATAGTTGTTTTTTCTAGTGTTTTTTGCAATTTAATAATCAAAATCATTTCTGTGAAAGTATAATCTGTCCAGATTAGAGATTTTGTAACCTCAATCATCTTGATCTATTTTAGAAATGTCAAGCCCAAAGCCCCTTATGGTGACGTGCTCCAATGCTGGGAACCCTTTGCCCACAATAGCTGGGTCACCTAATAAACTCGTTCATAGACTTAGCTTCCCGGATGTATCAGGTGTTAGCCCCACTCAGCCACTTCAAGTCCCCTTTGGGGGTGCGAGAAATGTCACATGTCCCGATGTTGGAGGAATGGCCAACTTTGGTATGTTCTATTAATTGTTTGATTCACATGGGTCATACTGTTTAATGGTACTCATTAATATCCAAAAATGGTAGTCATCTTTCTACATGTAAATGACAGTACATTTATAATCATCAGCCATACGTATTTGTTTGTTTTCATTGGCAAATGGATTTATTTTCGTTGTGATTAAGAAAGTGTAAAAATTAAATCTGTGGAAAACTATAGCATCAACAGAAAAAGATGGCCATCATTTGACCCATGTTGGGTAGATAAGTATTAATATAAAATGCTATATGTACTGGTGTTGGCGTTATTTAGGTATAGGTTATTAAACCAGGTAGTTTATTTGGACTACAATTTCATTCCAACTAGTTTTGCACAGTGCCCAATTGATAATGCTGGGGAGATATTTGTTGACCCAATTGATATTGAGAGGATACAAAGCATTCACATGGTTTGTGGATTGACTAATAGGTAGTCATGCCTCCTACTGGGGCCCCTATATGTAAGACTATATTTTGTATATTAGGTGAAGGTGTTAGGGGTAACGGTAACCATGGTAATGGTAACCATGGTAATGGTCACCATGGTAATGGGAACAGGAATGTTATGTTACGTGCCAACACAGAACCAGTGTCACTCACCCAACATCCTGCGTTGCGAGCACAGGCCGGTGGTATGTAGATATAGCTTGCTTATCTGTTATGGGGCATTTCTATTAAAGACTTCATTAACTTTCCACAGTGTGTTTGAAATAGAATAGGAAGCTACCAAATAGCCTTAAATTCTTTTGGATTAGAATATAAATATTTCCTATGAAATGGCTTAAGAGAGTGAGCCATCTATTTTATATTACATGTAAATGGCTGAGTCGAATATCATCCCTCAATTTTCCAATCTTACTTGATCCATTTGAAATATCATGTTTATAGAAATCATATAATATTTTATGCTGATATTATTTACTCTTTTAAGATGTAAGGTTATTGCATATTTTAGGAATGTGTGTGACCTTTATATATATTTATTATATCTAATTTACAGCACTCCCTGCCCAACTGACATACAGCCCCCCTGCAACATTCATGGTGCCCTATAGCACCCCTCCAACTGATACAAGGGAACGAAGGCCCTCTGTTGCGGGTCGTGTTAGAACTGAATCTATGGGTAAGGAAAAGCAGAAGTTATTAATACATTATGGTACATTCAAATATGACAATTGGACAGAATGCCAGTGCAAATGCACTCATTGGACAGAATGTCAGTGCAAATGCACTCATTGGACAGAATGTCAGTGCAAATGCACTCATTGGACAGAATGTCAGTGCAAATGCACTCATTGGACAGAATGTCAGTGCAAATGCACTTACCTTTGGTTCATCCTTTGAACGACATTCTGTCCAACTTGTACTGAATTTCACCATATTGAATGACCTATCATTATTTATTCCTTAGTTATATATTTTCTGAAGAATGAAGGTTGTCCGAGTTAAACAAACTACAGTACTGCAAAATTGATCATGTTATAGAATAAAGTAATTGAAGAATGAATGCAATACAAATAAGATGCCCTTATTAGTATTAATGTGATGATTTATTTTTGATTGACAGGTAGTCATCATAGTAATGAAACCCCGCCTACCTCATTAACATATGCCCAGTCACCTCCTAATATGGAAGGCCCTGTGGCATTCTCAGCCCCTGAACTCGCAGAAGAAATTCTCATGGACGTAAGTCAAGTTTTCTTATTCAGAAAAAAGAAACATTCACCCAATGGCGTACTTTGTCAGCTTAGCTTGGTCATTCAATAAAGCTTCAAATGATATGTCAAATTAAACACTGTCAACAACAGTTCAAATAGTTCACAAATGAGAATTATATTATATGCTGTCAAACAATGTATATTCTGAGGGCAGGCCCTTAGCCAGGATTTGCCAAGGGGGGTTCACTTTTTGTGAAAAACTGCATGACTTTGAAAGAATTTTTGGCCAGGGGGGGTTTGCTCGAACCCCCCTGGCTATGGGCCTGGAGGGTGTGTCAAAAGGTTTACGGCCGAATGGAGGTAAATTGAATCATGTTTTTTTCTGATTTATTTTTGCAGCCAGAACATAATGAGACAATGTCCAAGCTGAACTTCATTGTGGCATTGGTTGATTGCATCATCGAACTTGCCCAATCTAGGAGTACACCATTGACCCAGTCAGTCCAGTCTAAACCAGTAAGACAATTATTTCATCCCAAGTTAAATGACTGGATCTCCCCTTTTCCCCGTTCGTTTTACCTCAAAACCTTAAGAAATAAATCAAATATGCATATAGCAGCCAACAGATTCATCAAAAGTAATTCTGGATATTGGAAAAATTGCCATGCATAGTACCATATCTAGTACTATGCAATTGATCATAAATGATATTTAGACTTTTATATTGTTCTATTAAGTGAACATGTCAACAATTCTTTGTAATTATTGTTGAATTTTTGCTATCATGTACAGGGTGTTCATGATTCATGTCACTATTTCTACAGGGTGAGACAGTGTCTTGGAGCAGTGAGGGAGAACGACGTGTTGAGCAATTAGTTCTCTATGTACGTGTGCTACAACTCTTGTCTTCATCTCTACAACTTGCCAAACAACAAATCAAAGCACGAAGACTCCAAACATCGACATCACTCAAGACAGGTTGGCCTTGTTAACATATACCCTTCACAAGAATTCCACTTATTCACTCTTCAAATAAGAGATGATTCTATGATCTTGTCTTTAGCCAATCAGAGTGTGTAGTTAGACAACCACGAGATCACATTCTGCTTATAAATAGCTGACGTTTTAAATCAGAAATTTTCAAGGAATTAAAATTAAATGATGTCTTGCATTGTTGGATGTCTGTCCAAGGGCGAACGTAATACCCGGAATGTTCCTCGTTCGCAATTTCAATGTATAAAAAAAGTCTGTCTTCATATTTTAAAGTTTATTTAAAATATATCATAAATGATAAATATAATTGTTAACTTTCTTACAGTTGTCAAGGAGATGAGTGAGAAATATCACACCTGTTTAAAAATGTGCAAGTCATTACACAACAAGGGAGTAACTCAAGTTGATGGAATGGACCCGGAAAGTCTGGCTGTTACAGCTGATAAACTCATTTATAACTATGCTATCGAAATGGTAAGTTATCTTTGTTGTATCATGGAATAAATTGCTTTAAAATGTTTCATGGAAAAAACTGATATTACACTTGTAGAAAATAAACAGCAACATTGCATTGTGGAATAAATAATCCACCTTTAACACTAAAATTGTATGAAATGTCTAATATTTTTCCTGCATTATGGGCCATACTGTTTTCTGCAACATTAATATTGCATTATGGGCCATACTGTTTTCTGCAACATTAATATTGCATTATGGGCCATACTGTTTTCTGCAACATCAATATTGCATTATGGGCCACATTGTCTTCTGCAACATCAATATTGCATTATGGGCCATATTGTCTTCTGAAACATCAATATTTCATTATGGGCCACATTGTCTTCTGCAACATCAATATTGCATTATGGGCCATATTGTCTTCTGCAACATCAATATTGCATTATGGGCCATATTGTCTTCTGCAACATCATCAATATGGGCCATATTGTCTTCTGCAACATTAATATTGCATTATGGGCCATATTGTCTTCTGCAACACCAATATTGCATTAGGGGCCATATTGTCTTCTGCAACCCTTCATTGCATTGTTGGTCATACTGTCTTCTGCTTTTTTCAGTGCCAGAGTGCAGCTTTGGATGAGATATTTGGCAACCCATCAGAATGTTTCCACCGCTACCAATGTGCTCAGATATTACTACATAGTCTGGCTCAGCAAGCTAGGAATGACAACGACAAAGAACTTCTGAACAAATGTAAGTATGAATGTCTTTCTGTAGTATGTATATGAAAGTGTCAATTGTGGGTATTATCTGATTGTGTACTTAATTCATTACTCTGATATGATTGGCTGTGGATGTTATGAAAAACCCTCGACATCTCCTTTATCTCTATTTTATATTAATTGCTAATGCAAACTATATATTATTCCATAGATAGCATGATAGATATAGGATAACATGTGAAAATAAAAACGGTATTTTTGTAATCAGTGGTAAAATATGATATTTTTGACAAATTTTCACTTAACCATAGCATACGGTTATTTAGCCATGACATACGACGTCGTATGCGATGGTTTATGGATTTTTGCTACTTCAGACTCAAAACGAGGCTAAGTGTCAACATCGCCAGATCGTTTGGAAAATTCGAATTAAATGACTTAATTTCCGATGATTCTGATGATGACTTTAACTATGGAATAAAAAAGAACATGGTTATTGATATCTGCCCGAGCGAGCGTAGCGAGAGAGTGCAGATATCAATAACCATATCAATATCAATATCCATTCGTGGATAAAAATCATATCACTCATAAATCATAGGATATCCTCTATTTATATACAGCATTTCTGGTATCTTGATCATGGTATAATAATAATCACAACATTTGATTTTATTTACATTAGACAGATCTATGATATATCCTATTGCATTATTGGATATATTTCTTTATTTATTCATCACAATTGCATTGTGGGATTTTCTTGCAGACAAAGAGGCAGTAGAGAAAAGACTATACAGTTTACAGGGCCAGGGACTTTATTATTGTGAGAGCTGACAGGATGCAGTATAGGACCGAAAACTCTTAAGGACTCAAAATACTACAGACTTTTGTTACTTTTGCTTTGTTGGTGCTAAATTTTTGGAACATTGGGATTGCTGGGACGGAATGGCCAGATTGTGCTGAACATTTTTTTATTTATTGAAGCAAAACTAATGCAAATGTCTAGATTTTAGAATGTCTAGATTCTCTAGGTTCTCCGGCCTATTAACAGACAAAAGCTTATTCATTCTTTGGTCATGTTAATAGTATGTGAAGTGAATGACATCATATTTTATTGTACATCATATCCTATATAGCAGTTGAACTAATATGCTTTGAAGTGCATGCACTTACGTGAATAGAGGTCTGTCATGTAGATAGAGTCTTGATTGGGAAAATGACCAAGATATTATAGACACTGAAAAGCCTTTCTGCCTACTGCAACATCAATATTGCATTATGGGCCATATTGTCTTCTACAATATCAATATTGCATTATGGGCCATATACTGTCTTCTGCAATATCAATAATGCATTATGGGCCATTTTGTCTTCTGCAATATCAATATTGCATTATGGGCCATATTGTCTTCTGGAACATCAATAATTCATTATGGGCCATTCTGCATTCTACAACATTGATATTGCCTTTTTGGACATGAACTGTCTTCTGCAACATCAATTATATTGCATGATAAGATATGAAGCACCCTAAGAGAAAGGCTTAAGATATATAAAAAATGAAGAGACTGTTGAAAGACCTATTACTATAGGCTCTTATTCCCCTCTCTCATCATTTGCACTCCTGATCTACACCTGCCATATAATCTTATCAGATATTACCTCAGGCCAAGGGTATATTGCTACTTTGGAATATTGATCTCACAAAGCAACTTAATGTGACGTCTCTAGTCATGCTAAGTGTATATGGTACGAGGGGTGATCAATAAGTAATGGACGCTTTTTTTATGCAGATTTCCATTATTTATTGACCCCTTGTTTATGTCATAATGTTAATAACTCCATCAATTGAAATTATGTGTGAACATCATGCCAGTTTACCTCATTTCTTGGTTCTTCCTCTCTGTTTTGTGTTTTAAAGCATGACTACCATGATATCTCTTGATAACTGAGAGTTTCTGTTATATTCAGGAGAATTTGAGAGAAGTTGACCAATCTGGCATGAGAGTACACTAGATGGATTAGAGGTGGATCAGAGGCCTGAGTGTCCAGCTTGTTCTTGTTGTTTAAGATTGGGATAGGATTCATTTGAATTATTGTATTATGGTAATACCTGGATCTATGGGTCATCAAATCTGTCAAAAATAAGAATGATGTTTGTTCAGGAACAAATTGTTAAAATTGGCACTCCAGTTGAATATTTTTGAGTTTTTAATCATGTTAGCCAGCATTGATTCACTAATTAACACTGACAATAGTATTTGAGAAATGGGCCATTTGTTAATCTCAGTTAATTTGAGTGAATGATGTGCTTTTATTTAGTTTAGCTACAAGCCCTTGTGAATCCTACTCCCACTACACACCTGCCCATAAGTAATAATCTGATAAGGGGAGGGGGTAGTTGCTAGACAAGCTTTTATGTTGCTATAGCTACATAGCCGATCTCTAACAGTACCGTACGGCATACTCTTAATGTACCGTATGGTACCTTGAAAACAGACCGTGATTTCAGAGTATGGAATGGGGGTGTACAAGTAGCTTATTGATGGGCTTTGTGTTCATGGGTTTTGTGTTCCATTTTCATGGGTTACATGTTTCTTTTATTAATAGAATAATGTATTAAATAAATATTTTGTTCCAGTTATATGTTGATTTTATATTATTGTTGTTTTTAGAAAGTTTGTCTTAGATACATTATCTTTTAATAGTGGAAAACTTCTAAATTCTTGATATTTTGTTGTACATATAGATATTATTGTATATTAAGCTTATGTATGCAGTATGGGATATGTGTATATTTATATGTTATGTATGAGAAAGATATATTCATGGGATATGAGTTATATTTATGGGAAAATGGTTCATATTCACAGGATATTTCTCTTATATTTATGGATATGAAAAATATGTATGGACTACTTTATGTGCTCTTTATTATCTATTGGTGGATTCAGCGTGCTTTAATGACAAGTATTGCATGAATTTTTGGGTGTGTTGTATGAAAGCTGATTTTAGATATTTATACATTTTCAGTTGTATTATTTGTTTGTTAATATATTATAATAATTGTTGTTTTCAATTATTTGTAAATTATGTACATATGCTACAATGACGTAGATGTATTTGTAAGTTTCATATATTTTAATTATTAAAAGTTATGCATGATATAATTTGACTCAGATGACTGTTTTAACAGTACACAATTACATGGTACAATATGTAGAAGATTGATCTCTTTATATGATACAATTGTACAATATGTAAATATGCTTGCATTGACTTTATTCAGTCTTGTTCATCATGTTATTTACAGAATTTCTACAATGATTTAAGAATTACAGTATTTTGAGTGAAATAGCAAGTAAAAATGGCTGTCAAATTAATCAACACCAACATGGTTTGAACACTGGAGTTTTTTTATTGTCTAATTTTAGATTTCATATCAATTTGTCTTGAGTTATGTAAATTATAATTGCCAAGTTTGAACAATAATGTATGAAATATGAATGCATGTTTGAGAGATGTCTTACAATCCTAGAATGAATTGATCGGACCTAGCATAGGGTATTGTAATTAAATGCTGTACAAACATGTAGAATAAATAGAAGTTGTAAGTGTCGCTTCAAGGCCCTTTCACCCCCTCCTGCTATACACTAACCTCCAAAGATAGTGTAGTACTTCTGCAACATTAATATTGCATTATGGGCCATACTGTCTGCATTCTGCAACATTAATATTGCATTATGGGTCATACTGTTGTCTGCAACATCAATATTGTATTATGGGTCATACTACTAAGGTAGAGGGGTTCCAGAATCCAGATGCAAGACAAGATTTTCTTGAAATAATTAAGGGAAGACATATTATTTTAGTTGAGACAGGATATGATATTCTGGTTTTCTGAGAGATGTGATCCCCATGAGCCAAGCATATTAACATGTGATAATTA
>CAIIXF020000122.1:0-26088 GCA_903813345.2 Owenia fusiformis
CTGCGGCCAATAGCTTTTCCACGCTCGCCGTAGAAATTCTGCGCTCTCATACTTTTGCAGTCACATTTCCCACGGCAGCCGCCCGGTGAATTTTAAATTTCTGTTGATAAATAATACTTTTTTCATTTTATTTACATCAGGGCAATTTATAAATGTTATTCATAGTGCTAGGATGTAATATCAAATGAAAAGTGATCGTGAAGCTAGTATTTAGCCTAATAAAAACTGTCGAAAGATAAAAATACAGGTGATACAGATCTTCAAATAAACAAAGTTAAATTATGCTATTCTCATTGCAAAGTGGCGTTTACATATTAACATACATAGGGGTCTACAATTTTTAAACCAATTTTCTTTATGCCCCATGGGGCTTTTTGAGAGGGAACAACATTTTTCCAATGTGTGATGGGCGTTCATAAAAGGGAAATAGTTTTCCCAAGCCAGTGGGCATTTATTGAGTAAAGTTGACGTGTACATCTTTTGAAACCAAAAATTATTCTTCATTTAGGTACTCTGTTTGAGAAATAGAGATTAAATTCAAAAAGATGAAGTGAGTACATGGCGAAAATGAAACTTCTTGCGAATGGGAGAACATCCAATTTGATACGAGGACAGCCTGTCTTCGTTTCCAGTTAATCCCAAGTGATTACGTTTAGAATGTTTTGTTCTTTTACATTTTACGATTTGATAAGAGACAGAGACTAAGAAATTAAATGCGACGAAACATTTTGACAACGTAATATGTGTACTGTTTATTCTTAAAGTTTTATGCGTTAACTTATTTTATCGGTTTCAAAATGTTTCATTTTATTTTGCCTATATAAAATATATTGAATAAGATAAGATCAACTGTTCCGTAATATATATTGTGTTTTGATGACCTTTTTTAGAATCACAATGTAAAATAAATCCCCCGTTCCTGTCATTCTGGTAACGCCGTGTAATGGATGCAATTCAAAGTGAGAGAGAGATCTATACATCAGAATGCGTCCATGCCATTAATTTTGCCAAATACATGACATGAAACTGGCTTGAGGTGCGTCCCCCCTTATCTGGTAAATTATGACTAAATTTTTCGGACAACTGGGTTTCGGACAACTGGGGTGCACCCGTATTTATTAACAGAAAACTATATTTCCATCGCGCCAGCATATACTAGCTTTAGCGCGATATTTTGAGTGTGTTAATATTCTGGCTAAATAAATAAAGTGCGCAGAAATCGATCTGACTGGGCCGCGGTATGCGATATCACTCATAACCATTTTTTAATCGCGCACTGAATAGATCACAAGGGGCGCGTTGTCTAAAGTGAATTAAATAAATAAAGTGCGCAGAAATCTATCTGACTGGGCCGCGGAGTGTTATCACTCCCATGTTAAAACTCCATTGAATTTTAAATTCTGCGGTATATCCCCTTTCGCTTTCCGTAGTAATTCTCATAGATATACTCTCTAGAGGCATCTCTGTGTTCCAAAATTACAATTTCGCAGGTCAAGTCTGCAGTCTTTCGAAAAAAGTTGAATTCTTTGTGCTACGCTTTCTTGTTGGGCATCTATTAACAGAAAACTATATTTACATCACGCCAGCATATACAAGCTTCAGCGCGATATTTTGAGTGTGTTAATATTCTGGCTAAATAAATAAAGTGCGCAGAAATCGATCTTACTGGGCCGCGGTGTGCGATATCACTCATAAACAATTTTTAATCGCGCACTGAATGAATTACAGGGGGCGCGTTGTGCAACGTGAATTAAATAAATTAAAAGGGCAGAAATATATCTGACTGGGCCGCGGTGTGTGATATCACTCCCATGTTAAAACTCCATTGAATTTTAAATTCTGCGGTATATCCCCTTTCGCTTTCCGTAGTACATGAACCCTGAAGTATGTGCCCTGGTGTAACATGTGTACGAATTTGAAGAAAATCCGAAAGCGGTCTACATACGTTATTCTAATTTTGAAAAGACTGAGCACATTCCATTATTATTTTAAAGTTATTATTACATTCAAGGCAATTAGCAAATTGTAGACTTAACGTGTTTAATCAGTACTTACTGACCCTCTTCTCTATCATCGCCTGGATTATTTGTAGGTTGAAAACTGGACGACTCCCACTGAAACTTCAATATCCAAAATTGAAACGAGAATAAGGCATCTGTCCCTGAGTATACGCCTTTGGAAGTGAGTGTGTACATGATGAAGCATCCTGAATGTAAGGCACTGGTCCTTCCTGGGGGATCCTCGGGTTCACTAGAGCTCAGTCCTTCAACTATAGCTGTTATTAAAGAACAATTTATTCTTCGACTATTTATAAGTAACCGAAGTAAAGTTGACTTCGGTTGTTGAATGCTGTACCTAAGTATGCTCGTACGAATGGGGTTGCGATGGTTATGGCGCCATTTTATTTTCCAGAGTTAATTTGAACAAATCCAATAAATAGCACACCAGAAACACCCTGAGAAAATAGCGGACTTGACCGCTGCATCAACTGTTGCTTGGTTCTCATTTCGTGCTACCTCATTGGCGCTTATTCTGTTGTAATGGTGTATTATATAAAATGCTCATTTAGATCAAACGTGATCATGAATCGCCACACTTTACCATTTTCTATCTTAATGAATTCTGAATTTGAAAAACAACGGGGATAACGGCAATCCGTAAAATTAAGTTATTTAATAATAAAGAGAACCTTTTTAATTTTAACTCAGTAAAATATAATTTTATTGATTGTTGTACCAAAGGATTTAATCTACGTGCTCTATAAAATATGTGCCAGTGGACGAAAATCGGATCCAATACGAACCTTCGTCCGAAAAATGTGTAACGGAATCTGAAGTCGCCGTTGTCAGGGTGTTTTGGTGTGGATAGATAAGAGGAAATCAATATTTTATGATCTATTATACAGAATCCGTGAACTTCGATATAATCCGTTAACTTTGACGTCTGATTCATCTAATTGATATCACGAAAATAAACTATATTTGCCCACTTATGAACTCTCGTAAAATACAGAACAAGGCCGCATTAACGTGGCAAAATGTCACCACCTGCACATGGTTACGGTGTAACAAATTGTTACAGATGTTTCCAACGTTTATGATCTACCTTGATAACCTTGACCTTTGACCTTGATGATTTTGACCTAAGTAGTATAGGTAAGTTTTTGCGATTAAGCTGAATTAAAATTGGATCCAAAAGTTCAATTTGGAAATTCAAATCAAATCTCGAATCTAATGTGACATAAAACTTCTGAAAACTTAAATATGATTATGAAAAAATTCGTTCAATTTGAATCAAGTTGACAAAATAATTTTTGACCTTTTGAGTTTCAATCTCCACTTATTTGTTGCCATGGTAACAAATATTGGCGGTAATGAGTAAGAACTCATAATGCTTATTATGCTTATTTATTGATGACAGTAAGAATTTGAAATCCTAACCTGACTCTTTGGGTAAAATCAATTTGAACAATCAACTTTTTGACCTTTTAAAGGTCAACTAAAGGTCAAATCTCAACTCTCGAAATTTGATGAGAAGATGATTTTGAAAAGAGAATCTTGGTCAATTTGAAGCAAGTTGAAAAGACTTTGACTTTCAATGTCAACTTATTTGTTCCAATGGTAACAGATATTGGCAGAAAGTAAAACTTTGATATCCGTCTAAATAGTATTTCTTAAGTTATTTGAATTTGTAAGAATTTGTAAGACGCCGAACTCCAACCGCCAAACGCTGAACACCAACTGTTGAACACCGTATGCAAAAAAGTTGGAGACTATAATAACGATATATCACCACTTGTTGTGTTTACATAAAAATGTGTGACCGGAATGAGGAATATAAGTTGACAATAACGTCTCGTGAAATACAGACGTTACTTGCTCAATACGTTTTGTAATAACTGAGTAGAGTGCGAAGCAATGAAAATATAACTCTATCAAACCTGAAAAATAAACAACCAAAGGACCATGGTGCAATACTATACGGGAAAATATTCGTATTCGTAGCAACAAAGCATTTCAGATTTTCCCATGTACAGCAGAATGGCCTCTCGTTATTTATTGACTGATTTTCAGCTGTGAGCTATAATAATTAACTATTTTAACTAACTTTTTAACTAAAATAAAGAAGAGGGACGTCATACAATTAAAAATGTAGTTTAGCATCTACACCCTATGCAGACAGAGCCAGTGGGAAATATTGGGTGCGGCGCAAATGAGCGGAGGGTGCGGAGCTAACGGTCATTTTTGAATTTAAAATTGGGATATTTCTGAAACTAAGCCGTTTTGGGACTTCAAATATACCAAGATATGTGTAATTGACACCAAATATCAATAAAATTGTGAAAATAGTAGTGCAATTCATTTTATAGCGACGCAGTATGCCTTAAACATTTCCCAGACCTATATTCAGGTTTAACTGTATTTCTCTAATCCTTTCTATACATGCTATAGCAGACTACATCCCATTCTTAAAATCACTTCTACAAACTACTGCAACATATGCATCTCTCTATTTTTATATTCTTTCTTCCTACTTTATCTCTATCTTTCTATCTCTTTAATCTCAAGCACATATATCTGATGCAGGGTAAAACCTGCTTTGCACTTTTTCATCAGGTCATCCATTTCCTTAACTCTTTATGGCAGGTATGAATTTATGGGATGAACTTCCATATATGAATTACAATAATTCTGAAATTGAACTGTTGGTAAACAACGGGTTTGACTATGAAAACTTAATTTTTAATCCTTTTGAATTGAATATTACATCGCTTCACGATGAAGAGCCAGTTATTGATTATGAATCAAAGATTCTGGTTGACAATTGTAAATATGTTGAACCCGACAAATTAAATGCTAAAATTAATTCTTATAAATCAAACAATTCTGAACTTTCTATACTGAATCTTAACATAAGAAGTATTTCGAAAAACTTCAATAGCTTCATTGCAACAAAATCCATGATAGAAAAAGATTTTGATATAATATCAGTAACTGAAACATGGCTCAAAAAGTCCACTGAACACTTGTACACCTTGGATGGATATAATACTGAATACCTTTCTCGGTCATCAAATAATAAAACGCGGGGTGGTGGGGTTATTTATCTAAAAAAAATATGACTATTCATTACGAAGGGATCTCTGTATGCCGACTGATGAGTGTGAAAATCTAGCTATTGAAATTAAGAATATACGTGGCAAAAATATTATTGTTTTAGTTGTATATAGGCCACCAAACACAAGTGTTGATTGTTTTAATGAATCATTAAATAATTTCTTAGATAAAATTGATCAGGAAAAAAGGAATGTATATGTGCAGGTGACTTTAACATTAATCTCCTAAGTCAAAACCACTTACCCAGTTCTAACTTTCTAAATGTATTTTTCTCACATGGATACACACCTAGTATATTCCGACCAACACGCATTACTTCAGAATCTGTCTCATTGATTGACAATATTTTCACCAACAAAAATAATATCCAAAACTCAGGTCTAATTCTCACTGATATATCAGATCACTTACCATGTTATGCTATTTTTGAGACCACTGTTAGTGAGCTTAAAGAGGATATCATTAACTTTCGAAAAATTAATGAAGAAACCATGGCAAATTTCAAAAATGAGATAAACAATATGGATTTCTCAGAAATCTATCAACATGATAATGTTAATGAAGCTTATCAACTTTTTTCAAACATGATCAAAAATGCATATAATACTAGCTTTCCTTTGACTACCAAAAAACTTAGATATACTCACAATAGTGAGAAACCATGGATATCTAAAGCAATTATCAATTCTTGTAAACAAAAAAACAGTCTGTACAAGAAATATTTGAAAAATCCTTCACAAGCACGAAAATCTGAATACAAAAAGTATAAATGTGTTCTTCGCAAAACTTTAAGGAAAGCTGAGAAGCTATATTATGACAATAAATTTGATAAAATCAAAGGAAGCATGAAGGACATATGGTCATTAATAAATGGCATCCTTAAGCGAAAAATCTCCCCAAAAAAAATTTCTACTACATTTAGATCAGGAGATAAGCACTTTAAGGAACCACAAGAAATTGCAAACAACTTCAACAATTTTTTCTCTAATATTGGAAACAACCTTGCTAGAAAAATTCCAATCTCTCAAAAACAGCCCAGGTATTATTTAGAAAAAATTGAAAAAAATTTCAATAGGTCAATATTTTTATCAGATGTCTCAAATGATGAAATGAGCAAAATCTTACAAGAACTTGAAGACAAAAGCCCTGGTCAAGATCAAATCAAACCAATTGCAATAAAAACAGTCAAGGATAATTTAATTATACCTCTGACATATATATGCAACCTCTCTCTTTCAACAGCAACATTTCCAGACTTACTAAAAAAAGCAAAGGTCAAGCCTATATTTAAAAAGGAGGATGAAACTAAATTCAATAACTACAGACCAATTTCCCTATTATCAGTATTCTCTAAAGTATTGGAGCGAGTAATGGCAAATCGACTTGTAGATTTTCTAGAGAAATATAATATCTTCTGTGAACAGCAATTTGGCTTTAGAAAAAACAGATCTACATATATGGCTATTACCAGCTTCTTAGAAACATTAATCCAGTCAATTGAAAAGAAAGATCTTAATATTGCTATTTTCATCGACTTGTCTAAAGCATTTGATACGGTTAATCATGAAATACTTCTTCAAAAATTATACTATTATGGAATCAGGGGAAATGCACATAAGTGGTTCATTAGCTATCTTTCAAACCGAACTCAGGAAACAGAATATAATGACAAGACTTCCAAAACCAACACAGTCACCTGCGGGGTTCCACAGGGCTCGATCCTTGGACCTATTCTGTTTCTTATTTACATCAATGACATTGTTACGACATCTTCTATATTTAAATTTGTTATCTTTGCTGATGATACAAACCTTCTCTGCTCACATCAAAACCTAAGTACTCTCATTAATCATGTTAACTCTGAATTAGAAAATCTTGACGAATGGCTATGTGCAAATAAACTATCGCTTAATATAGAAAAATCAAAATTCATGATCTTTCATCCACACAAATTAAAAGAATCTGAAATAAAAATGCTAAATATTAAAATTAGAAATAAACCTATTGAAAGAATTTCAAAGACCACTTTCCTTGGAGTTATTATCGATGATAAACTTAAATGGAATGAGCATATTGCTCATGTATCTACCAAAATTTCACAAGTAGTAGGAATTCTTTTCAAGGTCAAAAATAAGATAAATCACACTGCAATGATGTCTATCTATTACTCTCTTATATATAGCCATATAAATTATTGTATTCTTATCTGGGGAACAGCAACTAAAGCTCTATTGTTTCAAATTTTGAAAGTACAAAAAAGATTCTTAAGACTAATTACAAACAGTGCTAGAACAGACGATTCCTCTCCACAATTTAAGAAAATAAAAATACTTAAATTAGAAGATATTCATAAGCTAAATGTCGGTATTTTTGTATATAATTGTCTCAAACGACCTAAAGAATTTCCTCAAACTTTATTCTCTGACTACTTCATATCAAATGCTCAAACTCATGGTCAAGAGACACGTTATAGATTCAATCTTAGAGCTAATCAATTTAAATCTACATTTGGACAAAGGAGCATTAAATACATAGGACAAATAACATGGAATGAATTACCTGAAACTTTTAAACATCTGAATTCTAGAAATAAATTTAAGTCAGATTTGAAAAAGTATTATCTGGACAAGTATTAAATTAATCTGTATAACATTTAGCTATATGTGCTTTTATATATGTATATTTCTTTCTCTTCTATCACTTTTCTTCTAACTTTCTATCTTAAAAAACAGTTTTATATCTTGTCATCTTGATTAATACAATTATGTAATATAATCATATGTAACTATATACACC
Source organism: Owenia fusiformis (assembly GCA_903813345.2). NCBI lineage: Eukaryota > Metazoa > Annelida > Polychaeta > Sabellida > Oweniidae > Owenia > Owenia fusiformis. Next base: position 7,914 of record CAIIXF020000122.1, read on the forward strand.
CGTATGGGTGTCAGTTGCCTGTACATTTAAAATTGATTTAATTGACAAATAAACAACTATGCAAACTGTATATATTTTGAGACTATCCTTCTAATACTGCGTCCCCAGCATTCATAAAAAATGGTGTTCAAGATACACTACCACTACAAATTATTTTTGCATCTTGGAAGCCAGGCAGTATCTGTGTGATTTTATAAAAATTCGGAAATGTTCTTCAGATATGAGCCCCTCTAAATATTGGGTGCGGAGCTACGTTTATGGAGCTGCTCCGCACCCAATATTTAGAGGGGGCTCATATCTGAAAAAATTTCCGAATTTTTATAAAATCACACAGATACTGCCTGGCTTCCAAGATGCAAAAATAATTTGTATAGATAGTGCACCTTGAACACCATTTTTTATGAATGCTGGGGACTCAGTATTAAAAGGATAATTTCAAAATATATAGGTCTGGGAAAGGTTTAAGGCACACTGCGTCGCTATAGAATGAATTGCGCTACTATTTTCACAATTGTATTGATATTTGGTGTCAAATACACATATCTTGGTATATTTGAAGCCCCAAAACGGCTTAGTTTCAGAAATATCCCAAATTTAAATTCAAAAATAACCGTTAGCTCCGCACCCTCCGCTCATTTGCTCCGCACCCAATATTTCCCACAGGCTCTGTCTGCATAGGGTGATCTAGAATGCATTCTCAGGCCCGTAGCCAGAGGGGGTTCGCAGGGTTCGGGCGAACCCCCACCCCCCTGGCCAAAAATTCTTTCAAAATCATGCAGCTTTTCACCATTTTGAGCACTTCTCAAGTGATTTTAGTCATATTTGGGCCAGAAATGTCAAATGTGAACCCCCCTGGAAATTTTTGAAAACTGACCCCCCCCCCCACCCCCCCTTGGCAAATCCTGGCTACGGGCCTGATTCTAGCATATTGCATTGTTGTCCTTTGTATGACTGCAAATTTTTAGGTTTGATAGACATAAACCACACAAAATATTCATTGACAAAATATGCGTTATCAGGGTTCGTACACACCTGGAAATGTCAGGGAAATTGATTTATTTTTCCAGGTGCTGGAAATGTCAGGGAATTTTAAAATTGGGTTAAAAAAGACCAAAAATGTCAGGGAATTTTGACACAGTAGATATGTCAGGGAAATGTCAGGGAATTTTGAATCAGAATAAATAATGTTCCAGTAAAATACATTTAGAGCTATTACAGGATATCAATGAAATCCAAAATCTAACATTTAGTTGTTCCCACAAATTTGAAATCTTTTTATTAGTATTGATTGAATGAAATTCTATCTGGTTTTGTCTATTTGTCGTCAGTGTGAACATTATACTGAAAACGAACAATAAAGAATATACATACTTGTATATGTATAGATGGTTCAATACAATTAGGGTTTTCCATGAAGTAAGGTAGTCTTAGGCCATTCAAAGTTAATTTCTACAATTTTGCTATTTTTCATGAAAAAAATTGAAAACCTTATCAACCGTTTTTGGATTTGGTCCAAATGTCAAGGAAAGAGGAGGAAATAAACAAAAATCAAAAGAAGAACCTTTTTTCATGTAAAGATGAACCTAGAGTTTTACATTGGCTCAAATTTTTATGGCAATGCCTTTGGGAAAAAGGACATCTGCCTAAGAAGAAATATTTAAGATGGTCTCTGAATTCAAAATGGCCAACATTTTTTATGAAATTCATTTGGTAGTATCATAGGCCTGTGCCTTATAGTGATGCTATTTGAGAAGGAATTTCTAATATGGTATCATATTTTGGTGCAGATTTTCCCAAAAGAGAGAAGACAATAGTAATGTCAGGTTATTGCTATCATATACTGTTTACAATGATCAGTATTTGATAAAGTATGTTTCATTAGGTGGAAATTTCCCCTCTGGCCTCATAATCAGGGGAGTTGCTATATTCTTGTATGATTTTTGATCAAAATTTTGAAGTTTCTGTTGTCATTCGGATTCATTACAAAACATTAACAAATTATAGTTTGAAATGCTTAGAGTGCACCATATACAATCACGGGATACTAGAGTATCCGCGTATATTGAGTATGACCGGTTCTTAGGCTACGAATATGACCTGTTTTGGAAAGTCATGAGAGGCACAGCTGCTTAAAAATGGAAAATAAAGGTTAACTTCTATATTATCCTTTTTGAAATTGTGTTTGTTGAATGTAGTTTATGCTGTATTTAATAGTAATGTAACAAAAAAATGTTAAACATGAGCTATTTTAGCAATGTAACTGTTCATAATGGAATATCAATCAGAAAGTACAGATTTCTCGCCTTAGAGCCAAATCATTAATATCACAGTAGGAAAAAACAAATCCCAAACCTTTCTATGGCTAACCTGAACAAGATCTCCAAATCTCAGTTTATATGATCCCCCGTAGAGTGAGCAAGAGAAGGATTTATCTTTTCCCAGAGGATACGCTTGTGAAATGTCATGGAAACGAGTGTAACACGGCCCACTGATTGATGTGATTGGTGATCCACTCGATTACGCTGGTTACCAAAACGGTTCGTTTTGGTAACAAAATGTCGGAACATCCGGAAGATACGATTTTTCTCGTTTCCTTATTTTACACGTTGTAGGCAGAATTCCCACGACATTTTTTAACACAAACGTGTATCAGTATCCTATGTTTAAGAAAGTGTACATACTTGCGAACAAATAGTTCAGAAGACAACAGAATCGTCGATTTACTTCGTCACTTAAGTTACATAAACGGTTTGGGTTAAAAGTGCAGATCTTAACTGTTTTTCGAAAAACCGTTTATGTAACTTAAGTGAGGAAGTAAATCGACGATTCTGTTGCCCTCTGAGCTATTTTTTTCGCAAACATTTATATTTTCTAAAACATATGATACTGATGCACGTTGTGAGAAAAAACATTGTGGGGATTCTGCCTACAACGCGTGAAATAAGGAAAAAAGAAAAATCGTGCCTTCGACGTTCCGACATTTTGTTACCAAAACGGTTCGTTTTGGTAACCAGCGTAATCGAGTGGATCACCAGTGGAGTGTATGCGGTGCATGATAGGAATTTATCCGAATGTGAGCGGTGTACAATACGAGTGTATGCGGTGCATGAGACGAATTTATCCGGTACAGGATTACAGCATACCCAACAATTCTCCAATGTTTATATTTTCAAATACATGATAAACTTTTCTTTCCATACATTGTAATGTATTGGTATAAAACCTGTCTTATTATATTATTGAAATTCGATAAAAAATGTTCTAAAAGCATATTTTGCCATTACTTTCGCCAACATTCTGAAATCGGGTCAACTGATTTAACCACAAATCTACAAAAGGTCTGAAATGGGACAACATAATTATAATCAAACAAGGCTATTGTTTTCGGTCTACGTTTAACTGAATTATTTTGGAAAAAATAGGCTCTTGACACTATAAGTCATCTACTCTTATTTAGTTCTTCCAACTTTATATTGGAGACCTACTGCAAGCGTCTGAAGAGCCTCAACATTCTGGTATTTCGAATTACCTTTTGCATCTGTCACCGCTAAAAGTCGTATCCAAACACCGGTTAAATGCCGATCCAAGACATTTCACAACCGTATTCTCCAATAATGGGGCACCAGTGACATTCGTATTCTCAAAAATTCAAAGATGTATCATATTTGGACAGAGCAGGCTAAATTATTTAAAATATTCATGACTAATTCGTAGATCTAGCTATATATTATACATAAGATGTGTCATCCTCTTCGGAGTTGTGTTGTGTTACACAAAAACTGATCAAAGATGCTGGAAACTAGGATTTTACGGCTTCAATCTAATATTAATACGTTTTCTCTTGATTAAGGCCCCTTGTGATATGCCTGGCATTATAAGTATACCAAGTATCATCCATTGACCAAGTAGGATAAAAAGAAAACGTTCGAAAGTGTTCATAAAAAGCAAGTACTCACCTCGCCGTTTATAGGAACAGAAATACGGTCACACTCGTAAGCTTAGAACCGGTCATACTCAATATACGCGGATACTCTAGTTACCCGTGTACAATGTAAATTTTCAAAAAATTTCTCTTTTGCAAACCCCAAAAAATTGCACCCCCTTGCCCTGTTGACATTTGCTGGCTACGCCCCTGTACATGTATGTTTGGGAGCATATGTTTACCTTTGGCCTTATGCAATGTAAAATGAAAAATATAATGTTTCAGGTATAAATTGGTGAATGGCTTAAGAAGTTAAGTCACAGGGAGGATTGGCTCCTAGATGGCAACATTGATATTCTGTCCCATATCATAAATTTTGGTCTTATCTTCCTAACGAAAAATTCCAAAACTCACAAGAAGTGATTGAGATGTTGGTTCAAATCTTCTTGACTGTTTATTGTGAATTTATAATCAGTTATAATTTCAGACAACATTTTGACATTTTCATTGTTACAAAATATCGAGTTTCGATTCTGGGACCCAATCCTCCTTGGTGAAGTCATGAGAAATGGTACTAAAAGGAGAAACCCAAACTGTTTCATAAAATGTATCAAAAATACAGTTATTTGAGACTTTTTAGTAGGCCGTGCAAGCAAAACTAGATCTGGAAATTTCATTTTTTGTCTGGAATTGTCAGGGAAATGTCAGGGAATTTTATTTTGAAAAAGGTGTACGAACCCTGGTTATGTAAAAGTCGAGAGTGATCGGGAGAGTGATATACAAAATACATGTATAATACGAGTTGCTGGGACTATGAGTGAATGTACATCTGCAATTATAGTGAGGCAGCTAAGAAAATCGATCAACTTACCAGCAAATTCGAAATTCGTCCTTCCAGTTGGGTCACCGACTGAAACCAGAAAGAAATATTGTTTGTAGTATGGGTCCATGAAATTGTTTCATTTACTAAAAGATCACCCCGGAATAGCCTGACAACGGTAAAGTCAGATACCGTTGTCACAAATGGCGGACATAACACCCACCCCAGTCACATTTCCTACGGCGACCTTGCGGTCTATCATTTCTGCGGCCAGTAACATTTCTAGGTTCGCCGTGGAATTTCTGCGCTCTCATACTTTTGCAGTCACACTTCCCACGGCAGCCGCACGGTGAATTTTAAATTTCTGTTGATTAATAATACTTTTTTCATTTTATTTACATCAGGACAATTTATAAATGTTAGTCATTGTGCTGGGATGTAATATCAAATGAAAAGTGATCGTGAAACATTGACAAATAATGATTCAATCTTGTTGAGCCAGTTGATTTCTACGGGGACCTCAGAAATGAACAAATATTATATATGACTATATGAATATGAATATATATTCTATAGCGTGGAAAAGCTACTGGCCGCATTAATGATAGACCGCACGGCGGCCTTGGGAAATGTGACTGGGGTGTGAGAAAGCTATTCCAAAATAGGGTTCGTCTAGTAACTATAGTTACATGCACATATAATACACATCAGTCCAGAGTATTGACGTGGATAAGGGAGTCCAGAGACTTGAAGCAAGACTCCCAAGAATAAAGAGTTGTCTTTTTGTCGCTTCAAAGTATAAAGATACAAGTATGGTGCATGTGAATGAAACATTCTCAAAAATGTCAAAAGTGTCATTATGATGGTGTGTTGACCATTCAATGACATTGGATATTTGAGTCGCATCTTTATTTTATTTTGCTTGCAATTTGTAGCCAAGGAAAATTTACAGCGTGACACCCATGATTAATGTTCTCTTAATTTTAGGACGTTACTGTTTGTACTTTGAAATAAGAACTATCTTAATATTTGCAAACCTGTGATTTTTCAGCATTAACGCTTATAATCTTACGATATTAATGGTATCAAATGCGTAAAGATTAGTCAATAGATTATTTTTGATATAAACCAACCAGCAGCTCGATCGAATTAAAAGACGATACTTACTGACAATTTCTGGGATGACCGCAACAGCAACGATGCAAACTAACAAAGTGAGAGAATTCATCTTTGTTCAATGTCTTGTCCAATGATCGTGATTACTGAACGCGCACCTTGAATTGATTCTTTTGGGACAAACGTTTGGTTTTATACTGCGATTAACCATCGTAATGATCAGCTCTATTCAGTTTTAATTCAAAAAGGTATAGTCAATTTGAGACTGAAAGAATCCCAATAAAATTGACTGTACTTCGTTGAAATGCTATAGATGTTTCAATTTTATTACATGTTTGTGCGAAACATGGATTGTTGTTATAGGTAATAAAATTATCAATAAAACAGCACATTAGAAGACTCAGTTAAGTGAAGCATTGTTTTTAAACTGCTAGTTTGCAGCTCTCAATGAGTGTTTATGAATGGTCCAATAATAATATTAAAATTTATAATGAAAAGGCTTATTACATTAATGAATACGATAATCTACAATATCTACGAATAGTGACTAACAACTATTGCCAAGCCTATGCTCATATTGGGTCTACCTGCGATGCAAATTCCACAATCCAATCACAATGCGCCACGAGGATAACATGTACGTCTATACAAATACACCATCCAATGACAATCCACCAGTAGAGGGGTTAACCAAAAAGCGATTTGCGTTATCTGGAGAGTTATCGGTATTACTTTTGGTTTGAGAATTGAAGGTATCCTGATGCCAGTAATTTTTCGTTTTCATCATATTTTATACATCAAAAATTAGGAAAACTAGGAAGCTGATTCTAGGAAGGAAGCTATGATCTGTGACCGTGATGGGTGTGAAACGATAACATTGAAATCAATAGCGTTCATATAGTAGTTATATTGAAACGCTCCCTAAAAAAGTATCGATAAGCTAGTGGGCGTGGATATGATTAGAATAGTGTTTGATAAATGAATCGAGGTTTATTCTCGAAAGGGTATGTACTAATCTATCATGAAACATTTCCAAGCTTGGTTAGAAACAGAATTCCCACTCTAGAGTATGGAATGCAAATCCTGCCAAAAGTCTTCGGCGTCCTATAACTATGCTAATCTTAACGAAGAGTATTAATACGATAAACAACGTTTACGTTTAATAAAATAGTGGTAAATGGTTGTATGGGTTTTAGTTTCTTACTTTACGTAAAGTTAATATAAACTTTACGGAAAGAATTATGGTTGTTTCCTTTTAGTTTCGTACTTTACTATAGAAAACTTCTTAAAGAAGGAGATTGTCTCTTTTTCTGTTTATTGTCTCTAATTATCGTTCTTTCCTTATTGTAAAAAACTGAAAAACTTAGCGTTCTTTCCTTATAGTAAAATAAACTTTACGTAGAGACTTTATCGTAGTTTCCTATAATAAAGTTTACGTAAAGATTTAATGATGTACTTGAAATATAGATGGCATTTAAACATCGTTAAGTCGGCTAGAATAACTGTAATACGAAAAGTGTAAACAGTGTGTTTGACATAAAGATGGCACTGGATTTAAGTTCTCGGAAATTGAGAATTAAACTTAACGTAAAGTTTTAATGATCATTTTGAAATATAGATGGCTTGGAGTGAACATATCGGAAAGTTGGATAGAGTAAACTTTACGTAAACTTTTAACTGCAGATTGCCCCAAGTGTAAAAATTGAATTTTGTATTTGTTGTGTTTGTGATTTTAGTCTTTATTTCATATGATACAACTGCATAAATTACATCACATTACAATGTGTGTGAAATCTGATACCTAGTGTATCTTGATACTGATTCTACTGAAACCAGATGCAAAGCATCCCTCTACTACTGAAAATTTGTAAGGGAGCTCATTTAAACTGCTTGCCATGTAATTTGAACTATGTGACCTGTATCTTGGACCTTAGGATTCATTGATAAATGGTCTAGTGCTAGTGTTTATAAATATTGCATAGCTAATGAGATTCTTAGAATTTACTACAGTCTACTACAATGTTTATTTTGATATGCTAATTTGGTCTATCCTGGACCTTCATTCAGACCCAAAGACTTCCAGTCCAGTCTTTTGGCGTTTGTGTAAACATGGACTTTAATAAGATTCGTCAATTAATTTGAATGTTAAAATTAGATGCATTAGTATCCGACGTACACAAGCCTCATTTTTTGATGTTTGCCGGGCCGCGGGAGTAACGTGATGGAATGAACACCACTATTAGTCTCAAAATTATAGTTCTATAAAGTAAATGAATAGATGCCTTTGCATACAGTGTCTTTGGGCTTTGATGGGCCTGGTGGGTCATTTAGTACAGTAAGTTGATGGAACAAGTTGACATAGGCAGCTTGAAGTTCATTTCGTTTTCACTGCAGAAAAACAGCGCATTTATACACTGCTAATTTTGAGTGATCCGGCCACTAACTCTGGAGCTCTTCATGGGTGAGGAGATGAAACCATGATTAGAAAAAATCAATGTACCGATTTTAATTATTTTTCTCTGGTGGGTACATAAGACATTGTGCTTTGACGTAAGGGTGATAATTGAGCATACATTCGATCTGTTTTTCTTGAGGACATTGTAAGTTAATATTTCGGCCTATGGCAAAACAATTGTGGTGTGCATTCAATTTATTGGTATCGTGAGAAATCACTAACACATCTATTTTTGGCTCGAAATCTCCCAAAATATGAGATTCGTGACGTGAAATGTTAATTAGACGATGGCCCATAAGGATCGTAGTAGGGATTTTTCTTATTTTTGCTGAATCAGCATTTTTCGATTTCTGGCTTCAAAATTGCGGGTTTTGACGATTACTAGCCATTGCTTAGGCATAGACATTCGGAAAGGTGCCCGAAACGTTAAAATTGAGAGGCATGTGAACTGTTTTTGAGTAAACATTGAATAATTTGGCCATATTGTGCTCAATAAAGGATTTAATGCAACATTTTTTGACGTCAGAATTATCAAGGCCAATTTTTCATAGAAATGTAACATATCTGAACTAATTGAATGGCTTTTGAATTTATAAGCCTACAATCGGGTAAAATTTGACGAAAGGTGTAAAATAAGTCACAATTAGTCTATAATTTTGACATTCAAAGAAATTAACTGTTAGAAAACCAGTGAAATACTGGTTGTATCGGTCAATTTTCGGCTAAATTTGCTACAACTCAGATGCTTCAGTAATCACTGCTACTTCAGTTTCGCTACTGTAGCCATGCAGCGTATTTTGATTTTGAGGAGACATCATCATGGTTGTCGCATGGCCTTTGAATGGTGACGCACGGTCAGTGTAGACTGAGCGTCTCAACGGAGGGCGTAGTTTTTCTTGGCAAAAACCAAGGTACAATTAACGCGGCCGCAGGGAGGGGGCATACGGCGATCCTACGGTTCGCAAGGGTCAATAGTAACCCATCAAATCTAGGATAAGCCGCAAGTCGACACTAGGCCGAATGTACGGCCACCGTGAGACCTTTCCACGGTCCGACAGCGGCTTGTTTATTTCTACGGTGTATAGAAAAAGTTAACTCTGATTTATGATTTCTACGGTGACTCTACGGCCTGTAAAAACTTGATACACCATACAGAGACCTTAAAACGAACGTAGTCATACTTGCAACGGCGACCGTACGGTCTATTACTTTTTACGCCCAATAAACATTATACGGCTGCCATGAAAATGCTATGTTCAGATATTTTAGCAGTCACATTTGCCAGGGTAGTCGTATTTTGATTTTATGAAAATAAAAAATCTATTGTTGCCGCACGGCCTTTGAAATGATGACTCACGGTCACCATAGGCCGTCTTTGCGGCGGGCTATGGTCGATTCAACTGTAATTACCGTTTATAAAGGTCAATATGTAATCCATAAAACCTCAGGGCAGTCATTTAACCATAGGCCAGACGTACAGCGTGGAACCTTTCTAAGGTTCGGCTACGGTGTGTTCACTTCTACGGCGATCATAGAAATGTAAACATTTATGAGTCCGAGTTATAATTTTTACGGCGACTCTACGGACCGTAAATTACTGGATATGCTGTACGGAGACCGTAAGCCGACCGTAGATTCCCTACGGTTGCCGAGGGAATTTGCTAAATTTAGGGAGCTTCGGTTTACGTATGGTAGCCGTAGAGCGATTGTGACTGAGATTTTAATGTTACACTACTTCCAAAGTATCTCACAACCTTTTGATGTTCCATAGTAATTACTTTCATACCAGAGATACATATAATGGCATTTATTGAATGTGACAAAGAAATGGGCATGCTGAAAGACAAATGTCAATATTTTCAGGGTTTTAGTCCTAATTTCACAATGCATATATGCTTTCCCCTTTCGAATATTTCAAGTGGAGATCGTAAACGCAATTGCCTTGAAATATACCCATCACTCTCTCACAAAGCATAGAACAAAATTGAAGCCTTAAGCCCAAGTCACTTTTGTTGTATAGCGGCCGTACGTCGACCGCAGATCAATTAAATCAGTGAATTTCACCAGCGGGCGTAGGAAAACTACGGCCGTCTTGCGGTCTCCGTACGGCTTATCCATTTTTGGCTCACACAGTGAGCCTATTGGATCGACCAGGCGTCCGTCCGTCCGTTGGTCCTAATTCGCCATTTCCAAACTTTGAGACAATTGGCGTCGTTTACTTGTCGTTTGTGGTTCTCGACTAGAATGAGTCGTTTTACATGAAAATTCGATCGAAACCATTAAAACCTAATCAAAATAAAATGTAAAATATTAAGACCAAGATTTCAGATGAACGATATGTCGGTCAAAAATTGTATGGAAATGGTAAATATTTGCCACACCATGGGCCTTTAAAAGCCCATGCCTGCACCTAACACAACGAATCAAATATGAAATAATAACATACAATCATTACCAGCACCTATATCCATTCAGCCACAGCAGTTGGGATGCAGAAACCCGATTTCAACTTCGCTAAACTCTGTCTGAGAAGGTGTTTATTCAAATAGAGAGAAGGGAGGGGGGTCAAAGAGGCTTGTAGCTAAACTACCTTCTAATGATATCATTATATATAAGTTTGGCAACCTTAGCTCCCTCATTGAACTACGTGTTAAAGCCTCTTTATGTTTTATTTACATAACCTGTGAAAAAATACTTATAATATTGATAGGAATGTAACTTGACTTCATTTCAAATGCCTCCAAATTTTCCAAATTGTTTTCCTCAATTACAATAGGTCGAAAATTGATGCCGATGATAAATCTGATGAATTTTTGAAAATCGACATTCCCTTGTAAACCAATGGGAAATGGTAGATTTACTGCAAGTCATATGACAGAATATTCATCCATCCGAGTTCTTGCAAAAAATACAAATAAGGTAGTCAATTGAATTTGCTAACTTTATTCTTTTTTAAATTGATACGTTTCTTCAGGGTTAAAAAGTTATACAAGGGTTGATCATAAAGTTCTCATAATATCCCTCTAATTCTTTTATTGTTCAATATATTCTAATGAAATTTTCACAGAGTGTGCAGCATAGAATGTCTTATTAACTCAGCAAAAAATATTTAGTTTAACAGAAATATTAAATAAGAAATGGTTGCCATAGTAACAGGAAATCAAGGCACCCGGGGCAAATGAAAGTAATTGACAAAATATAGCTCTAATTTACCGTGTTAACATACATAATGAACTCTCATAGATTCCCAAACACGTCAAAATGTTAACTTGAATATGTTGTTTAGGGCTTTTACTATTAAAAAATTGATCATGTGGATTGTGTGATGTCGTAGGGGATGCTTCCATGCTTCATTAGATGTGATACCAGAGCCTGAGTCTCGAAGCTAATGATCAGAAATGACTGAGTAAGAGAATGCTATAGATGCAGAGATCTTCAGAAAAATAAAATTCATACTGCTAAAATGTTATTTTAAGTTTGTAAGATCCTTTGACTACTTAGAGTGTGGATATAGACGCACAATAGACGGATTAAGCGGCTTAATCCTTCTTAATCTCCCACTAATCTCCGGCTTAGGGTTAATCCACGCGTAAAAAACTGGGCCGAACAATGGAACGGGATTATAGCGTGGTGGATTTCGGGGAGGGGGTGCGAAATTTAGGGCGTTTCCCCGGGGGTGGGGGTAGGGAGGGCGGCTACGCGGGGTGGGGTGCCGGCCGGGACCTAGACGTACTCTTCACGCCGAGACGTTCGGCGCAAACGCCGCCGACGTAGGCCCGACCGTTTTCGAGTTACGCTCCGTAGGCGAGGGGCCCTTAAAACGGATTACGATGTTACTTTTTCCGCCGTGGGCTAGAGTCTTTCCACATAAGAGCGAGGGCGAGGGGTAAGACTGCAATGTAACGATAGAATGGAAGAAAGATGCTGGACTGGACGCGCAACGATGTCGCTATCACTTTAAAAGTCCCAGTTTTAGTTACTTTAGACTTTAGAATTTTGTGTCCACCGCCAAGCTGGAAAAAACATTTTTTCCTGTTATATCGTACGAATGTGAATTGTTGTTTGAGGGAATCTGCAATTTACTATAACCTAACGATTCTTTAGTCAAGTTTTACTAATCAGTACGTCTACAGTATGTCTCTTAAAACACTCTAACATATTCTGCACCCAAGAAAACCAATTTTCAAAAAGTTCAGAATAATCGAAACAGCTATATGAAGTATGATTTACATGTAGTTGTATAGACGAAGTTAATCTCCTGCTTACAGTGGCACGCGTTTGAAAGCTTAATCTTTTCAAAAGAAAAAAATCAATAAAAGTGAAAAGTGCAATTACCCAAACAAAAAAAGACCAAAACATCTATTCGCACTTGTAATGGATCTATGGTGTAATAATCCAATAATCTCATAAAAGGTGTTTATAATATCCAACCAGTCAATAACTCAATAGGCCGGTGTATGTGTGTGCGCGCGCATGTTTTTGTTTTGATTTTGAAGTCGACAGCTGATATAGATATTTTAAAATGGTTTGTCAATCATTCTATAACAAATGCACGAATTGAGTGAATATAAAATAGTAATATGGTATATCATAATTTGATTCTGTATTACCTAATTTTTGTCTTTGATTTTCTATTATTTCGTGCAAATATGCAGTAATTATTGAAACATAACTCCAATTTTTGTGTGTTAGCAAATTGTATGTATTATCAGGGCAAAAATAATATATATAATTGTGTGTTAATATGCAAAAAAAGGCCTCACATCTAAAGTAATAATCGTAAAAAAGTATATACACGTTTGCGTTAATATATGAACGTCTCACATCTAAAAGTAATAATCTTAAATGTTTATACGCAACATTATTACATATTATGTCGCTTTAATTTTCAAAAATACGTTTGGTTTCGCAAGTTTGTCCTTCCCTTGACTTGGGGCAGCAAAAGGGTAGAGTATTTACATATCGTTCTACAAGGTTATCGTTTATTTGTGTGATTTCTGAAAAATCTGACAAAATGTCCATCACGCGTCTCCCTTTGCTCCATTCAATTGCGAAATATATAGTATATTGTCCGCACACGTCAGTATCGTATCCTTGAAGACTAACGCCTGTATGTTTTACCTTCCTGTCCGGTAAATAGGCATATCTATTGATATCGGAATTGTAATAATTCACATCGTGTCCGTACGAGTCGACGAAATAAATATCTGATCGGACATCTTCAGGCACTAAAAACAAAAGCCAATGTTTTCCCGGCATATTGGATCTTTGGTTGTTGGCAACAATAATTTGACACTGAAGACCGGGCGTGGGCATCGGGATCTTGTCGCTTGGGTAAACACCGCAGAGTCTACTTCTGGTGTACTCGTTGCATTTTAAAACGTATTCAATTTCATCAGTATACATCCTGTTCTTCTCTCTGTAAATAACTTGATCTAGTCGACTCGTCCACACCGTAGTATAGTTATTTTTGATTAGTTACAGGAATCATATTTATTTAAATATTACGTTTCTTGATTTGTCTACTTGGAATACGGTAGGAAATACGCCCACAATGAGTAGATTTGCGGATTCCGGTAATGCCGATCTAAAGTGTCCCTCGATCTTCAAATTACCTCGTTTCACTAAAGACAATAACTTGTCTTGGCCTTCTACTTGTCTGTTGAATTGTAAATCTGCCTTGTAGATCGCATAGCCACTCTCGAAATCAGAAAGTGTTATGTCTAGCCCCTGTTCTTCCGTCTTTCCGCTAAACAATCTGAGATACGCCCTTATATACTCTTTCGTTTCAAAATTAAGCTTTAGACTAGGTTCTGGAACGCTTTGACCATCCACGCTCACGGAAAGTAGGTCGAGATTGTACGATTTCATGTTAAAAGGATTCAATTTCATAGAGCCACTGTAACTTTGGGAATTAATCAGCATGCAGTAAATTGTGGAAGGGATGTCGCCCATAAAAATGTCTTCGTAACAAAACGAAAAACTGCCCGTGGTCAGTTGAAATACCTTGACTTCGTGTCTGTCGAATGAGTAAGAACAGTTCTTTGTCTCCAGGGAACGCTCTATGCTTGTTAAAACAGATGGCGCTATGGCGACAAAGGCTGACCTAAATACAGCATCCGTTATTACAACTTTATATTCCGTATTGTTGTTGTGGGACATCAATTGAAAGTCGCTTGTACTTGGCGTCAATTTCACTCTGAGTTCCACGCAGTTTAAGAGAAATTTGTCAATACCAAATATGCATTCCAGAAGGGGGCCCTCCATTTGGATATATTGACCTTTATTTGCACGCGCAAAACGATCGTTCAATCCACCATTAAACCCATTAGGATTTGTCTCATCAAGTGAATTAGGTGAGATATAGCCAACATCCTTGTAATAAAGTTGGCATTGTTTGTAGGACCCTTTGTTTTCGTTGGACCCATTCATGATAGTCTTAAGGTAAGACTTAAATGGGTAATTGTTCAATGTCGATGTCATTGCGCGTTGGTTCAATTGAACATCCACAGTCGACCACATCGAGTGAAGAAAGTTGTTGATGGGAGTGACTAAATCGCTGTTAGGTAAATCTACCGGATCATAAACGGGGACCGAGCCATCCTTTTTCAGTATTCTACACGTAATAGCCAATGTGCTCCTAGACAAGTCCAGGTAGTTGGAACCTTGATTAGGAATTAAAAACTCCAAAGGAACTCCTTCGGCAATAGGTGCGACCGGACGGTATTCTATCCATTGTAACGTTTGCACACTTGAACTACTTCCCGGGAGATCAAAAAGTAATAATTCCTCCGTGACAACCTCGTCTGATCCGTCATATTTAAAGGCCATATCTAAGGTTTTAGTGGAAATAGAGTTAATAGACTAATGTTTTTTTCTTGTTCTTTCCGTGTCAAATCAATTTTGAATGTGAGGATCGGAAAAGCTTATTTCATTTGATTAAACACGTTCTTTGTGTATGTCTTATTGTATTTTGCTTTGTGCTTCACTCTTCTATGTGAGCTGTTGTTACTGTTATTAGTAGATTTTCCCTTTCCTTTCTGCTTCTTAGACCCGTTCCCGCCTCCTTTTTTGCTCAAAATGGAGTCTGAATGTTGCATACGCCTTTTAATATTAGTATCTCGGACTGTCGCGCTATCTATAGCTCTGACTTCAGACTCCGCCCTATTTTCTATCGCCTCTGAAGGGGCGACGATTCTCGTCGTAGTATTGGCCGGTTCTTGTAAATACGGCTTTAGTGAAACTGTTCCGTGCCCTCTGTTTCGTTTACCCATCGGATAAGCGTCCATTATTTTAATACTCGATCCCTTTCCATTTTGTAAAGAATGCTTTCTCTGTTTTTTTGTGTCATTGAACAACCTCGTCCAAGCATTATGGTCGTTAAGAATTGGCCTCAAACTCATACCTAATTGAGTACTAAATTATCCTTTTGAAATGCAGCACGCAGTTTAATTGATCTTTAAAACTAAAAGAACTAATGCTGGCTTCTTGATGGTCACCTTCCTTTATATATATACGTATCCTGTCTACTAGCAGTTGATTGACAGGCATGTATAGTACGTTTGAAAATTCATTTTTTCCATTGGTCACAGATGTCTCTCTCAAAAGAGGGGAGGTGTTGCCGGAGTGTATTGAACCATCTATAATATCGCAACAAATGGCGATTGTTGACGAGTCATTTGTGTAGGGCGTTGTGAAAGGAATGGTGACCTCCACCAGACCAACTACCCACATGCCATTGAGTCTTTTGGTTGAAGGTAGTCTCACTGTGAAATCCAAAGGTGAATTATTTGGGTAAAATTGTTTAGAATCCCCACTATTTAAAAACATATAGAAACTCGAATTCATGTTCGTTTTTTTGCTGTTTTTATTCTCTCTGCACTTGATTCGTACTATTCTATATCTGCAAAGTAGCTTTGTAATTCTTTATTTCCGAGACTGGAACGTACGAATTGTATTTACTCCCCCCAGTGCTTCCATTTAACTAATGCCGAACGATTACGACCTTTACCTTTATAACCCAGTATTGATTCAATGGCGTAGATTTTGTCCGGGTCTACCCGAGTTTTTTGCAACTCAGATTCGTAGAACGTGCCTTCGATTTTTTCTCCAGAATAATCTTTCAAAGTATAAATCGGGATCCCCTGCCTTATTCTGCGGCCGGTCACAACGAAGATTTCGCCAGACCACGTTTGCATGTGGGATTTTAGAAATTGTTTTTTAATTTGGGAAATTCTTACGTAACTTCCAATTTTAAAACTAAATCTAGTCTTTCGTTTCTTTCGCGTGTCCTGTTCGCTTTCTACTTTTATTTGATCCTTTTGTTTAACGTCAGATTGTGCTTTCTTGTCTTTATCTCCTCCGCCAAGTTCGTCTAATTTCGCCCGTTTTAATTGCTTATCGTACAAAATATGTTCATTGTCAACAGTCACGTCCGTCGGGGCTAAGCCATCGAGAGAGCCATGCTGGGTATTATTGTAGCTCTCTGTTATTTGTTGTAGTACATCCAAATAATTATCCGTATCTTTAGCTTCCATATATTTGTACAATTTTCTTTTAAGCGTTTTTATCACTGAAAAAAAGAAAATGTTAAATCCTTTTCACATAACGTATTCTAGAAACAAATTGAACTGAATTACATCTCGTTACAGAGGAAATTATTGTAATGTACTTATACATAATACGATTATTTTTTTATCAATTCAAATGTATTCATTTTACGTTATTGTTATATTTTATTCTTTAGGTATTTATATTCATTTTTACATTCTTATAGGTATGCTGACTATTTGTATTGTTAGTAAAATGTATTTTAAAAAACGGTATATCTTTTTTCTCTTTTGTTGTGTTGCTGCGTTTTAATAACTCACCACGTTCTGCGTAATTACTTTTTGGTTCGTTAGATGAATAAAATGCATGAATATTTTGTTTTTTAAGGTAGTTCTTCACGGGTAGGCCAAGGAACTCGCCACCTCTATCATGTCTTATGAAGCTAGGGCGCCTATTGGTTCTTTCAAAGACACTCTCAATTGCCCTCTTAGTTTCGGCACTAGTTTTGTTTCTTAAAGGTTCCGTCCAGAGATGTCTCGAGAGAATGTCAATCAGCATTAGGACAAATTTGAAATCCCGATTAGAATCTTTTAGGGCTGAAAAATCAGCTAAATCCATGTCCCACATCCAATCTAATCCATTTACCCATACCTTGTTTCTTTTGAAACGTCTTTTAACTGGCTTGTATAGGCCGTGTACATCTTGTTTTCTAAGCCAAGTTTCAACTTTGTTTTTCCCAACGTCATTTATACCCCGTTTTTTCAATTCCTGTACGAGCTTTTTAGAGCCTTGAAAGCTCGCCGGTGCATCGGGTGTGTAATATATCTTTTTAAGTACAGTTTCCCAATTTTCTCCACTATTTTCTCGATCATCATTGTTATCATGCGTCTCCATCTGTGTTACTCTTAAACTGTCAATACCGAAGTATATAATACCGATTCTAATAAGTAAATTCACTATTTATAGCCAGGCGAGGATCCCCAGGCCTGTTGGATGTAAAGTGTGGTAGTGTTTGAGTTTAGTACTGGAAAAACTGAATAAAAGTAGATTATGGATAATTCAAACATGTCGGTGGAAGATGGAGAAAAGCAAGTGAATGTTTCAAAGAAGCCATGGTGGGAAATGAAATCTCTAGCTGGTTTTATCGGGAATAGTTCCATCATGATCAGTGGAAGTACCGGGAGTGGCAAAACGCGCTTTATAAAAAGATTTTTAGAAAACAAAGACGGACTTATTATTGGTGAGACAGTTACAAAAATATATTATTTTTACTCGTTGTATCAACCACTGTTTGACGTAATGCAACGGGAAA
>CAIIXF020000123.1:0-26088 GCA_903813345.2 Owenia fusiformis
ACACTCTTGGCTACATGTATACAAATTTTCGAAGAATATAATTAATCTGTAGTGTCAGAATCGCAAAAAATAAGGAAAAACTTTGAATTTGACCTAGATTTTGACCTAGGCATTTTGGTGTCCAAATTTTTATGAAAAGAAGGTCTTGTGGTCCCTTTCTTTTATGGGCTTCCATTATGTTTAGCTGTGCTTAGTCTATATCTCATATTTTACACTTCAAAAAAATATTTTTTCCCATTGAATTAACATGGGGCACCAAATTTAGCGATTTTTGAATTTTTAAAACGCCATAACTTCTGAACCGGAAGTCGGATCGAAATTTGGTTTTCAGATTCGGAATCCTGATAAAATTTCCTATAAGACTGATATCCTGGACATTGGATTCGTTGAAATTTTTTTTGGACCTCGTTTTCGGACACTGATATCTCGAAATCGGTTTGAGATACCAAAAAACTAAATCGACCCTAGGTTTTCTACTTTTTTATAAGGAACACAATGAAAAAAACCAGGATCAAAAATATTGAAGGACGACCGAGATAATGGGAAAAAGTGACAAAGTACTGGATTTGACCTAGTTCTTGACCTTTGACCTAGATAAAAATTTGACCTAATTTCCCATCATCCCAGATACATTCCCTAGTTATTCATGTAAGCAGCTTAAAGTAAGCTCTTCTAGTTGGTGAGAAATCTGGGAAGGAGGAAGATTCTGAAAGAATAATAATAAAGAAAACTGGCAAAAGCAATAGACTCCAGATTTTCATCTGGAGTCTAATAATAAGAAAACAGGCAAAAACAATAGACTCCAGATTTTCAATCTGGAGTCTAATAATAGGATTTGCCCATACGCGTATAGAGGCTAATGGCTCTACGGACGCTCTGAGGGCCTATAATGGTCGATTAAAGGTCGGGGAATCTAGGGAGGTAGTTGGGGAGAATGCCTGGCTCGTGCTTCGCGGATCCGTCGAGGTCAAAAAATAGTCCTTCAAAAAATAGGCCTTCCAGACTTCTATATAGAGCTTTCGACGTAGATTCGAGCAGCGTACGTGTCGTTCTACATTCCGCAATCGTTAGTTTGACGAAGGGAATCGTTGTTTTAGAAATGCTCTAGTCATCGTTCGGGCCTATTTTCTTTCAAATGTCTGTTGTTCGCAGAGATACGTATACCAAGTGTATACCAGGTGTCGTCTAGATATACGGCAACGGTGGCCCGTACGCGAACTTCAAACGCGTATATCTCGATAACTAATGGTCGGATTTCAATTTGGTTCACTGTTTTTTTTAATGCTCGGAAAACTGTCTTTCCGACCAGCTAGTTTTCCTCCGATTCTGACTTCTTAAGGAGGCTCGAGAGGCCAAAATAGCGGAAATGCAGATTTCGACCTAGATTTCGACCTTTGACCCAGATAAGGATTTGACCTAATTTCCCATCAACCACGTCTAGCCCCCTAACAACGTGTATGAGTAGATTTATCCAAATATCTCTCGTTGGCGAGAACGTGTGTGAGGAGGATTTTTGCTTTTTGCAAATACGAAAGCAAAAATCATAATAGGATTTGCCCATACGCGTTTAGAGGCTAATGGCTCTACGGACGCTCTGAGGGCCTATAATGGTCGATTAAAGGTCGGGGAATCTAGGGAGGTAGTTGGGGAGAATGCCTGGCTCGTGCTTCGCGGATCCGTCGAGGTCAAAAAATAGTCCTTCAAAAAATAGGCCTTCCAGACTTCTATATAGAGCTTTCGACGTAGATTCGAGCAGCGTACGTGTCGTTCTACATTCCGCAATCGTTAGTTTGACGAAGGGAATCGTTGTTTTAGAAATGCTCTAGTCATCGTTCGGGCCTATTTTCTTTCAAATGTCTGTTGTTCGCAGAGATACGTATACCAAGTGTATACCAGGTGTCGTCTAGATATACGGCAACGGTGGCCCGTACGCGAACTTCAAACGCGTATATCTCGATAACTAATGGTCGGATTTCAATTTGGTTCACTGTTTTTTTTAATGCTCGGAAAACTGTCTTTCCGACCAGCTAGTTTTCCTCCGATTCTGACTTCTTAAGGAGGCTCGAGAGGCCAAAATAGCGGAAATGCAGATTTCGACCTAGATTTCGACCTTTGACCCAGATAAGGATTTGACCTAATTTCCCATCAACCACGTCTAGCCCCCTAACAACGTGTATGAGTAGATTTATCCAAATATCTCTCGTTGGCGAGAACGTGTGTGAGGAGGATTTTTGCTTTTTGCAAATACGAAAGCAAAAATCATAATAGGATTTGCCCATACGCGTTTAGAGGCTAATGGCTCTACGGACGCTCTGAGGGCCTATAATGGTCGATTAAAGGTCGGGGAATCTAGGGAGGTAGTTGGGGAGAATGCCTGGCTCGTGCTTCGCGGATCCGTCGAGGTCAAAAAATAGTCCTTCAAAAAATAGGCCTTCCAGACTTCTATATAGAGCTTTCGACGTAGATTCGAGCAGCGTACGTGTCGTTCTACATTCCGCAATCGTTAGTTTGACGAAGGGAATCGTTGTTTTAGA
This sequence comes from Owenia fusiformis, assembly GCA_903813345.2. Classification (NCBI taxonomy): domain Eukaryota; kingdom Metazoa; phylum Annelida; class Polychaeta; order Sabellida; family Oweniidae; genus Owenia; species Owenia fusiformis. The sequence continues at coordinate 2,535 of CAIIXF020000123.1, forward strand.
AATGCTCTAGTCATCGTTCGGGCCTATTTTCTTTCAAATGTCTGTTGTTCGCAGAGATACGTATACCAAGTGTATACCAGGTGTCGTCTAGATATACGGCAACGGTGGCCCGTACGCGAACTTCAAACGCGTATATCTCGATAACTAATGGTCGGATTTCAATTTGGTTCACTGTTTTTTTAATGCTCGGAAAACTGTCTTTCCGACCAGCTAGTTTTCCTCCGATTCTGACTTCTTAAGGAGGCTCGAGAGGCCAAAATAGCGGAAATGCAGATTTCGACCTAGATTTCGACCTTTGACCCAGATAAGGATTTGACCTAATTTCCCATCAACCACGTCTAGCCCCCTAACAACGTGTATGAGTAGATTTATCCAAATATCTCTCGTTGGCGAGAACGTGTGTGAGGAGGATTTTTGCTTTTTGCAAATACGAAAGCAAAAATCATAATAGGATTTGCCCATACGCGTTTAGAGGCTAATGGCTCTACGGACGCTCTGAGGGCCTATAATGGTCGATTAAAGGTCGGGGAATCTAGGGAGGTAGTTGGGGAGAATGCCTGGCTCGTGCTTCGCGGATCCGTCGAGGTCAAAAAATAGTCCTTCAAAAAATAGGCCTTCCAGACTTCTATATAGAGCTTTCGACGTAGATTCGAGCAGCGTACGTGTCGTTCTACATTCCGCAATCGTTAGTTTGACGAAGGGAATCGTTGTTTTAGAAATGCTCTAGTCATCGTTCGGGCCTATTTTCTTTCAAATGTCTGTTGTTCGCAGAGATACGTATACCAAGTGTATACCAGGTGTCGTCTAGATATACGGCAACGGTGGCCCGTACGCGAACTTCAAACGCGTATATCTCGATAACTAATGGTCGGATTTCAATTTGGTTCATTGTTTTTTTAATGCTCGGAAAACTGTCTTTCCGACCAGCTAGTTTTCCTCCGATTCTGACTTCTTAAGGAGGCTCGAGAGGCCAAAATAGCGGAAATGCAGATTTCGACCTAGATTTCGACCTTTGACCCAGATAAGGATTTGACCTAATTTCCCATCAACCACGTCTAGCCCCCTAACAACGTGTATGAGTAGATTTATCCAAATATCTCTCGTTGGCGAGAACGTGTGTGAGGAGGATTTTTGCTTTTTGCAAATACGAAAGCAAAAATCATAATAGGATTTGCCCATACGCGTATAGAGGCTAATGGCTCTACGGACGCTCTGAGGGCCTATAATGGTCGATTAAAGGTCGGGGAATCTAGGGAGGTAGTTGGGGAGAATGCCTGGCTCGTGCTTCGCGGATCCGTCGAGGTCAAAAAATAGTCCTTCAAAAAATAGGCCTTCCAGACTTCTATATAGAGCTTTCGACGTAGATTCGAGCAGCGTACGTGTCGTTCTACATTCCGCAATCGTTAGTTTGACGAAGGGAATCGTTGTTTTAGAAATGCTCTAGTCATCGTTCGGGCCTATTTTCTTTCAAATGTCTGTTGTTCGCAGAGATACGTATACCAAGTGTATACCAGGTGTCGTCTAGATATACGGCAACGGTGGCCCGTACGCGAACTTCAAACGCGTATATCTCGATAACTAATGGTCGGATTTCAATTTGGTTCACTGTTTTTTTTAATGCTCGGAAAACTGTCTTTCCGACCAGCTAGTTTTCCTCCGATTCTGACTTCTTAAGGAGGCTCGAGAGGCCAAAATAGCGGAAATGCAGATTTCGACCTAGATTTCGACCTTTGACCCAGATAAGGATTTGACCTAATTTCCCATCAACCACGTCTAGCCCCCTAACAACGTGTATGAGTAGATTTATCCAAATATCTCTCGTTGGCGAGAACGTGTGTGAGGAGGATTTTTGCTTTTTGCAAATACGAAAGCAAAAATCATAATAGGATTTGCCCATACGCGTTTAGAGGCTAATGGCTCTACGGACGCTCTGAGGGCCTATAATGGTCGATTAAAGGTCGGGGAATCTAGGGAGGTAGTTGGGGAGAATGCCTGGCTCGTGCTTCGCGGATCCGTCGAGGTCAAAAAATAGTCCTTCAAAAAATAGGCCTTCCAGACTTCTATATAGAGCTTTCGACGTAGATTCGAGCAGCGTACGTGTCGTTCTACATTCCGCAATCGTTAGTTTGACGAAGGGAATTGTTGTTTTAGAAATGCTCTAGTCATCGTTCGGGCCTATTTTCTTTCAAATGTCTGTTGTTCGCAGAGATACGTATACCAAGTGTATACCAGGTGTCGTCTAGATATACGGCAACGGTGGCCCGTACGCGAACTTCAAACGCGTATATCTCGATAACTAATGGTCGGATTTCAATTTGGTTCACTGTTTTTTTAATGCTCGGAAAACTGTCTTTCCGACCAGCTAGTTTTCCTCCGATTCTGACTTCTTAAGGAGGCTCGAGAGGCCAAAATAGCGGAAATGCAGATTTCGACCTAGATTTCGACCTTTGACCCAGATAAGGATTTGACCTAATTTCCCATCAACCACGTCTAGCCCCCTAACAACGTGTATGAGTAGATTTATCCAAATATCTCTCGTTGGCGAGAACGTGTGTGAGGAGGATTTTTGCTTTTTGCAACTACGAAAGCAAAAATCATAATAGGATTTGCCCATACGCGTTTAGAGGCTAATGGCTCTACGGACGCTCTGAGGGCCTATAATGGTCGATTAAAGGTCGGGGAATCTAGGGAGGTAGTTGGGGAGAATGCCTGGCTCGTGCTTCGCGGATCCGTCGAGGTCAAAAAATAGTCCTTCAAAAAATAGGCCTTCCAGACTTCTATATAGAGCTTTCGACGTAGATTCGAGCAGCGTACGTGTCGTTCTACATTCCGCAATCGTTAGTTTGACGAAGGGAATCGTTGTTTTAGAAATGCTCTAGTCATCGTTCGGGCCTATTTTCTTTCAAATGTCTGTTGTTCGCAGAGATACGTATACCAAGTGTATACCAGGTGTCGTCTAGATATACGGCAACGGTGGCCCGTACGCGAACTTCAAACGCGTATATCTCGATAACTAATGGTCGGATTTCAATTTGGTTCACTGTTTTTTTAATGCTCGGAAAACTGTCTTTCCGACCAGCTAGTTTTCCTCCGATTCTGACTTCTTAAGGAGGCTCGAGAGGCCAAAATAGCGGAAATGCAGATTTCGACCTAGATTTCGACCTTTGACCCAGATAAGGATTTGACCTAATTTCCCATCAACCACGTCTAGCCCCCTAACAACGTGTATGAGTAGATTTATCCAAATATCTCTCGTTGGCGAGAACGTGTGTGAGGAGGATTTTTGCTTTTTGCAAATACGAAAGCAAAAATCATAATAGGATTTGCCCATACGCGTATAGAGGCTAATGGCTCTACGGACGCTCTGAGGGCCTATAATGGTCGATTAAAGGTCGGGGAATCTAGGGAGGTAGTTGGGGAGAATGCCTGGCTCGTGCTTCGCGGATCCGTCGAGGTCAAAAAATAGTCCTTCAAAAAATAGGCCTTCCAGACTTCTATATAGAGCTTTCGACGTAGATTCGAGCAGCGTACGTGTCGTTCTACATTCCGCAATCGTTAGTTTGACGAAGGGAATCGTTGTTTTAGAAATGCTCTAGTCATCGTTCGGGCCTATTTTCTTTCAAATGTCTGTTGTTCGCAGAGATACGTATACCAAGTGTATACCAGGTGTCGTCTAGATATACGGCAACGGTGGCCCGTACGCGAACTTCAAACGCGTATATCTCGATAACTAATGGTCGGATTTCAATTTGGTTCACTGTTTTTTTAATGCTCGGAAAACTGTCTTTCCGACCAGCTAGTTTTCCTCCGATTCTGACTTCTTAAGGAGGCTCGAGAGGCCAAAATAGCGGAAATGCAGATTTCGACCTAGATTTCGACCTTTGACCCAGATAAGGATTTGACCTAATTTCCCATCAACCACGTCTAGCCCCCTAACAACGTGTATGAGTAGATTTATCCAAATATCTCTCGTTGGCGAGAACGTGTGTGAGGAGGATTTTTGCTTTTTGCAAATACGAAAGCAAAAATCATAATAGGATTTGCCCATACGCGTTTAGAGGCTAATGGCTCTACGGACGCTCTGAGGGCCTATAATGGTCGATTAAAGGTCGGGGAATCTAGGGAGGTAGTTGGGGAGAATGCCTGGCTCGTGCTTCGCGGATCCGTCGAGGTCAAAAAATAGTCCTTCAAAAAATAGGCCTTCCAGACTTCTATATAGAGCTTTCGACGTAGATTCGAGCAGCGTACGTGTCGTTCTACATTCCGCAATCGTTAGTTTGACGAAGGGAATCGTTGTTTTAGAAATGCTCTAGTCATCGTTCGGGCCTATTTTCTTTCAAATGTCTGTTGTTCGCAGAGATACGTATACCAAGTGTATACCAGGTGTCGTCTAGATATACGGCAACGGTGGCCCGTACGCGAACTTCAAACGCGTATATCTCGATAACTAATGGTCGGATTTCAATTTGGTTCACTGTTTTTTTAATGCTCGGAAAACTGTCTTTCCGACCAGCTAGTTTTCCTCCGATTCTGACTTCTTAAGGAGGCTCGAGAGGCCAAAATAGCGGAAATGCAGATTTCGACCTAGATTTCGACCTTTGACCCAGATAAGGATTTGACCTAATTTCCCATCAACCACGTCTAGCCCCCTAACAACGTGTATGAGTAGATTTATCCAAATATCTCTCGTTGGCGAGAACGTGTGTGAGGAGGATTTTTGCTTTTTGCAAATACGAAAGCAAAAATCATAATAGGATTTGCCCATACGCGTATAGAGGCTAATGGCTCTACGGACGCTCTGAGGGCCTATAATGGTCGATTAAAGGTCGGGGAATCTAGGGAGGTAGTTGGGGAGAATGCCTGGCTCGTGCTTCGCGGATCCGTCGAGGTCAAAAAATAGTCCTTCAAAAAATAGGCCTTCCAGACTTCTATATAGAGCTTTCGACGTAGATTCGAGCAGCGTACGTGTCGTTCTACATTCCGCAATCGTTAGTTTGACGAAGGGAATCGTTGTTTTAGAAATGCTCTAGTCATCGTTCGGGCCTATTTTCTTTCAAATGTCTGTTGTTCGCAGAGATACGTATACCAAGTGTATACCAGGTGTCGTCTAGATATACGGCAACGGTGGCCCGTACGCGAACTTCAAACGCGTATATCTCGATAACTAATGGTCGGATTTCAATTTGGTTCACTGTTTTTTTTAATGCTCGGAAAACTGTCTTTCCGACCAGCTAGTTTTCCTCCGATTCTGACTTCTTAAGGAGGCTCGAGAGGCCAAAATAGCGGAAATGCAGATTTCGACCTAGATTTCGACCTTTGACCCAGATAAGGATTTGACCTAATTTCCCATCAACCACGTCTAGCCCCCTAACAACGTGTATGAGTAGATTTATCCAAATATCTCTCGTTGGCGAGAACGTGTGTGAGGAGGATTTTTGCTTTTTGCAAATACGAAAGCAAAAATCATAATAGGATTTGCCCATACGCGTTTAGAGGCTAATGGCTCTACGGACGCTCTGAGGGCCTATAATGGTCGATTAAAGGTCGGGGAATCTAGGGAGGTAGTTGGGGAGAATGCCTGGCTCGTGCTTCGCGGATCCGTCGAGGTCAAAAAATAGTCCTTCAAAAAATAGGCCTTCCAGACTTCTATATAGAGCTTTCGACGTAGATTCGAGCAGCGTACGTGTCGTTCTACATTCCGCAATCGTTAGTTTGACGAAGGGAATCGTTGTTTTAGAAATGCTCTAGTCATCGTTCGGGCCTATTTTCTTTCAAATGTCTGTTGTTCGCAGAGATACGTATACCAAGTGTATACCAGGTGTCGTCTAGATATACGGCAACGGTGGCCCGTACGCGAACTTCAAACGCGTATATCTCGATAACTAATGGTCGGATTTCAATTTGGTTCATTGTTTTTTTAATGCTCGGAAAACTGTCTTTCCGACCAGCTAGTTTTCCTCCGATTCTGACTTCTTAAGGAGGCTCGAGAGGCCAAAATAGCGGAAATGCAGATTTCGACCTAGATTTCGACCTTTGACCCAGATAAGGATTTGACCTAATTTCCCATCAACCACGTCTAGCCCCCTAACAACGTGTATGAGTAGATTTATCCAAATATCTCTCGTTGGCGAGAACGTGTGTGAGGAGGATTTTTGCTTTTTGCAAATACGAAAGCAAAAATCATAATAGGATTTGCCCATACGCGTATAGAGGCTAATGGCTCTACGGACGCTCTGAGGGCCTATAATGGTCGATTAAAGGTCGGGGAATCTAGGGAGGTAGTTGGGGAGAATGCCTGGCTCGTGCTTCGCGGATCCGTCGAGGTCAAAAAATAGTCCTTCAAAAAATAGGCCTTCCAGACTTCTATATAGAGCTTTCGACGTAGATTCGAGCAGCGTACGTGTCGTTCTACATTCCGCAATCGTTAGTTTGACGAAGGGAATCGTTGTTTTAGAAATGCTCTAGTCATCGTTCGGGCCTATTTTCTTTCAAATGTCTGTTGTTCGCAGAGATACGTATACCAAGTGTATACCAGGTGTCGTCTAGATATACGGCAACGGTGGCCCGTACGCGAACTTCAAACGCGTATATCTCGATAACTAATGGTCGGATTTCAATTTGGTTCACTGTTTTTTTTAATGCTCGGAAAACTGTCTTTCCGACCAGCTAGTTTTCCTCCGATTCTGACTTCTTAAGGAGGCTCGAGAGGCCAAAATAGCGGAAATGCAGATTTCGACCTAGATTTCGACCTTTGACCCAGATAAGGATTTGACCTAATTTCCCATCAACCACGTCTAGCCCCCTAACAACGTGTATGAGTAGATTTATCCAAATATCTCTCGTTGGCGAGAACGTGTGTGAGGAGGATTTTTGCTTTTTGCAAATACGAAAGCAAAAATCATAATAGGATTTGCCCATACGCGTTTAGAGGCTAATGGCTCTACGGACGCTCTGAGGGCCTATAATGGTCGATTAAAGGTCGGGGAATCTAGGGAGGTAGTTGGGGAGAATGCCTGGCTCGTGCTTCGCGGATCCGTCGAGGTCAAAAAATAGTCCTTCAAAAAATAGGCCTTCCAGACTTCTATATAGAGCTTTCGACGTAGATTCGAGCAGCGTACGTGTCGTTCTACATTCCGCAATCGTTAGTTTGACGAAGGGAATTGTTGTTTTAGAAATGCTCTAGTCATCGTTCGGGCCTATTTTCTTTCAAATGTCTGTTGTTCGCAGAGATACGTATACCAAGTGTATACCAGGTGTCGTCTAGATATACGGCAACGGTGGCCCGTACGCGAACTTCAAACGCGTATATCTCGATAACTAATGGTCGGATTTCAATTTGGTTCACTGTTTTTTTAATGCTCGGAAAACTGTCTTTCCGACCAGCTAGTTTTCCTCCGATTCTGACTTCTTAAGGAGGCTCGAGAGGCCAAAATAGCGGAAATGCAGATTTCGACCTAGATTTCGACCTTTGACCCAGATAAGGATTTGACCTAATTTCCCATCAACCACGTCTAGCCCCCTAACAACGTGTATGAGTAGATTTATCCAAATATCTCTCGTTGGCGAGAACGTGTGTGAGGAGGATTTTTGCTTTTTGCAACTACGAAAGCAAAAATCATAATAGGATTTGCCCATACGCGTTTAGAGGCTAATGGCTCTACGGACGCTCTGAGGGCCTATAATGGTCGATTAAAGGTCGGGGAATCTAGGGAGGTAGTTGGGGAGAATGCCTGGCTCGTGCTTCGCGGATCCGTCGAGGTCAAAAAATAGTCCTTCAAAAAATAGGCCTTCCAGACTTCTATATAGAGCTTTCGACGTAGATTCGAGCAGCGTACGTGTCGTTCTACATTCCGCAATCGTTAGTTTGACGAAGGGAATCGTTGTTTTAGAAATGCTCTAGTCATCGTTCGGGCCTATTTTCTTTCAAATGTCTGTTGTTCGCAGAGATACGTATACCAAGTGTATACCAGGTGTCGTCTAGATATACGGCAACGGTGGCCCGTACGCGAACTTCAAACGCGTATATCTCGATAACTAATGGTCGGATTTCAATTTGGTTCACTGTTTTTTTAATGCTCGGAAAACTGTCTTTCCGACCAGCTAGTTTTCCTCCGATTCTGACTTCTTAAGGAGGCTCGAGAGGCCAAAATAGCGGAAATGCAGATTTCGACCTAGATTTCGACCTTTGACCCAGATAAGGATTTGACCTAATTTCCCATCAACCACGTCTAGCCCCCTAACAACGTGTATGAGTAGATTTATCCAAATATCTCTCGTTGGCGAGAACGTGTGTGAGGAGGATTTTTGCTTTTTGCAAATACGAAAGCAAAAATCATAATAGGATTTGCCCATACGCGTATAGAGGCTAATGGCTCTACGGACGCTCTGAGGGCCTATAATGGTCGATTAAAGGTCGGGGAATCTAGGGAGGTAGTTGGGGAGAATGCCTGGCTCGTGCTTCGCGGATCCGTCGAGGTCAAAAAATAGTCCTTCAAAAAATAGGCCTTCCAGACTTCTATATAGAGCTTTCGACGTAGATTCGAGCAGCGTACGTGTCGTTCTACATTCCGCAATCGTTAGTTTGACGAAGGGAATCGTTGTTTTAGAAATGCTCTAGTCATCGTTCGGGCCTATTTTCTTTCAAATGTCTGTTGTTCGCAGAGATACGTATACCAAGTGTATACCAGGTGTCGTCTAGATATACGGCAACGGTGGCCCGTACGCGAACTTCAAACGCGTATATCTCGATAACTAATGGTCGGATTTCAATTTGGTTCACTGTTTTTTTAATGCTCGGAAAACTGTCTTTCCGACCAGCTAGTTTTCCTCCGATTCTGACTTCTTAAGGAGGCTCGAGAGGCCAAAATAGCGGAAATGCAGATTTCGACCTAGATTTCGACCTTTGACCCAGATAAGGATTTGACCTAATTTCCCATCAACCACGTCTAGCCCCCTAACAACGTGTATGAGTAGATTTATCCAAATATCTCTCGTTGGCGAGAACGTGTGTGAGGAGGATTTTTGCTTTTTGCAAATACGAAAGCAAAAATCATAATAGGATTTGCCCATACGCGTATAGAGGCTAATGGCTCTACGGACGCTCTGAGGGCCTATAATGGTCGATTAAAGGTCGGGGAATCTAGGGAGGTAGTTGGGGAGAATGCCTGGCTCGTGCTTCGCGGATCCGTCGAGGTCAAAAAATAGTCCTTCAAAAAATAGGCCTTCCAGACTTCTATATAGAGCTTTCGACGTAGATTCGAGCAGCGTACGTGTCGTTCTACATTCCGCAATCGTTAGTTTGACGAAGGGAATCGTTGTTTTAGAAATGCTCTAGTCATCGTTCGGGCCTATTTTCTTTCAAATGTCTGTTGTTCGCAGAGATACGTATACCAAGTGTATACCAGGTGTCGTCTAGATATACGGCAACGGTGGCCCGTACGCGAACTTCAAACGCGTATATCTCGATAACTAATGGTCGGATTTCAATTTGGTTCACTGTTTTTTTAATGCTCGGAAAACTGTCTTTCCGACCAGCTAGTTTTCCTCCGATTCTGACTTCTTAAGGAGGCTCGAGAGGCCAAAATAGCGGAAATGCAGATTTCGACCTAGATTTCGACCTTTGACCCAGATAAGGATTTGACCTAATTTCCCATCAACCACGTCTAGCCCCCTAACAACGTGTATGAGTAGATTTATCCAAATATCTCTCGTTGGCGAGAACGTGTGTGAGGAGGATTTTTGCTTTTTGCAAATACGAAAGCAAAAATCATAATAGGATTTGCCCATACGCGTATAGAGGCTAATGGCTCTACGGACGCTCTGAGGGCCTATAATGGTCGATTAAAGGTCGGGGAATCTAGGGAGGTAGTTGGGGAGAATGCCTGGCTCGTGCTTCGCGGATCCGTCGAGGTCAAAAAATAGTCCTTCAAAAAATAGGCCTTCCAGACTTCTATATAGAGCTTTCGACGTAGATTCGAGCAGCGTACGTGTCGTTCTACATTCCGCAATCGTTAGTTTGACGAAGGGAATCGTTGTTTTAGAAATGCTCTAGTCATCGTTCGGGCCTATTTTCTTTCAAATGTCTGTTGTTCGCAGAGATACGTATACCAAGTGTATACCAGGTGTCGTCTAGATATACGGCAACGGTGGCCCGTACGCGAACTTCAAACGCGTATATCTCGATAACTAATGGTCGGATTTCAATTTGGTTCACTGTTTTTTTAATGCTCGGAAAACTGTCTTTCCGACCAGCTAGTTTTCCTCCGATTCTGACTTCTTAAGGAGGCTCGAGAGGCCAAAATAGCGGAAATGCAGATTTCGACCTAGATTTCGACCTTTGACCCAGATAAGGATTTGACCTAATTTCCCATCAACCACGTCTAGCCCCCTAACAACGTGTATGAGTAGATTTATCCAAATATCTCTCGTTGGCGAGAACGTGTGTGAGGAGGATTTTTGCTTTTTGCAAATACGAAAGCAAAAATCATAATAGGATTTGCCCATACGCGTATAGAGGCTAATGGCTCTACGGACGCTCTGAGGGCCTATAATGGTCGATTAAAGGTCGGGGAATCTAGGGAGGTAGTTGGGGAGAATGCCTGGCTCGTGCTTCGCGGATCCGTCGAGGTCAAAAAATAGTCCTTCAAAAAATAGGCCTTCCAGACTTCTATATAGAGCTTTCGACGTAGATTCGAGCAGCGTACGTGTCGTTCTACATTCCGCAATCGTTAGTTTGACGAAGGGAATCGTTGTTTTAGAAATGCTCTAGTCATCGTTCGGGCCTATTTTCTTTCAAATGTCTGTTGTTCGCAGAGATACGTATACCAAGTGTATACCAGGTGTCGTCTAGATATACGGCAACGGTGGCCCGTACGCGAACTTCAAACGCGTATATCTCGATAACTAATGGTCGGATTTCAATTTGGTTCACTGTTTTTTTAATGCTCGGAAAACTGTCTTTCCGACCAGCTAGTTTTCCTCCGATTCTGACTTCTTAAGGAGGCTCGAGAGGCCAAAATAGCGGAAATGCAGATTTCGACCTAGATTTCGACCTTTGACCCAGATAAGGATTTGACCTAATTTCCCATCAACCACGTCTAGCCCCCTAACAACGTGTATGAGTAGATTTATCCAAATATCTCTCGTTGGCGAGAACGTGTGTGAGGAGGATTTTTGCTTTTTGCAAATACGAAAGCAAAAATCATAATAGGATTTGCCCATACGCGTATAGAGGCTAATGGCTCTACGGACGCTCTGAGGGCCTATAATGGTCGATTAAAGGTCGGGGAATCTAGGGAGGTAGTTGGGGAGAATGCCTGGCTCGTGCTTCGCGGATCCGTCGAGGTCAAAAAATAGTCCTTCAAAAAATAGGCCTTCCAGACTTCTATATAGAGCTTTCGACGTAGATTCGAGCAGCGTACGTGTCGTTCTACATTCCGCAATCGTTAGTTTGACGAAGGGAATCGTTGTTTTAGAAATGCTCTAGTCATCGTTCGGGCCTATTTTCTTTCAAATGTCTGTTGTTCGCAGAGATACGTATACCAAGTGTATACCAGGTGTCGTCTAGATATACGGCAACGGTGGCCCGTACGCGAACTTCAAACGCGTATATCTCGATAACTAATGGTCGGATTTCAATTTGGTTCACTGTTTTTTTAATGCTCGGAAAACTGTCTTTCCGACCAGCTAGTTTTCCTCCGATTCTGACTTCTTAAGGAGGCTCGAGAGGCCAAAATAGCGGAAATGCAGATTTCGACCTAGATTTCGACCTTTGACCCAGATAAGGATTTGACCTAATTTCCCATCAACCACGTCTAGCCCCCTAACAACGTGTATGAGTAGATTTATCCAAATATCTCTCGTTGGCGAGAACGTGTGTGAGGAGGATTTTTGCTTTTTGCAAATACGAAAGCAAAAATCACTAGACATGTAAATTGAACAAGTTCAATTTAAGACTCCAGATTTAAAACTTTTTTTAAGCTGAGTCATCCAAAATACTGTTAGCTGAGCCATTCAGAATAAGCTGAGTCATCTAGAATACAGACATTAAGACAACTCTTAAGTAGCTTATCTTCGTCTACATTGGCTTAACATGGGGATATCATAATATCGACTTTTCGAGACTTCAAACAGCTATAACTATCTAACCAGAATTTGGGTCGAAATTTGGTTTGCAGATTCGAATTTCTGAGAAAATTCTACGTTTGTCACATAACTCATGCATTAAATTTTGAAAACTTTTTATGTTGACCTACTTTCCGGACGCCATTCCTCAAAATCGGTAAGAGTAATCAAAAAAGAAACAATAATGACAGGACTGTCTTTAAGCTACATGATGAAAAAAAGATAAAGGAATAACGACGAATAGTGACAAAGATAATTGACATAACATGGGATATCAAAATACCAATTTTTTAATTTTTCAAAACGCCATTTCTTCCAAACCGGGTGTCGGATTGAAATTTGATTTGCAGATTCGGATTCCTGAGAAAATTCTACCCTTAATTCATAACTCATACGTTAAATTTGGAGAAACTTTCATGTTGACCTACTTTTCGGACACTATATCTCAAAAGTGGGTCAAAATACTTTCTGACGGCAAAAGGCTAACACTATTAGCACACTCTTTGCTACCTGTATACAAAATTTTGAAGCAAATAATTAGAGTGTAGTGTCAGAATCGCAAAAATAAGTTAAAACTATAAATTTGACCTAGATTTTGACCTAGGCATTTTGGTGACCAAATTGTGAAGCTAGCTAGCTTTTGAGGTCCCTTTCTTTTATAGGCTTTCATTATGTGAAGCTGTACTCAGTCTTTATCTCGTATTTTACACTTCAAAAAAATCTTTTTTCCCATTGCCATAACATGGGGCACCAAATTTAGCGATTTTTGAGCTTTCAAAACGACATAAATTCCAAACCAAAAGTCGGATTGAAATTTGGTTTGCAGATTTGGATTCCTGAGACAATTCTACCCTCATTTCATAACTCATACGTTAAATTCGGAGAACTTTTTAGTTTGACCTACTTTTCGGACACCATATCTCAAAAGTGGGTCAAAATACTCTCTGACGGCAAAAGGCTAACACTATTAGCACACTCTTGGCTACATGTATACAAATTTTCGAAGAATATAATTAATCTGTAGTGTCAGAATCGCAAAAATAAGGAAAAACTTTGAATTTGACCTAGATTTTGACCTAGGCATTTTGGTGTCCAAATTTTTATGAAAAGAAGGTCTTGTGGTCCCTTTCTTTTATGGGCTTCCATTATGTTTAGCTGTGCTTAGTCTATATCTCGTATTTTACACTTCAAAAAAATATTTTTCCCATTGAATTAACATGGGGCACCAAATTTAGTGATTTTTGAATTTTCAAAACGCCATTACTTCTGAACCGGAAGTCAGATCGAAATTTGGTTTTCAGATTCGGAATCCTGAGAAAATTTTCTATAAGACTGATATCCTGGACATTGGATTCGGTGAAATTTTTTTTGGACCTCGTTTTCGGACACTGATATCTCGAAATCGGTTTGAGATACTAAAAAACTAAATCGACTCTAGGTTTTCTACTTTTTTATGAGGAACACAATGAAAAAAACCAGGATCAAAAATATTGAAGGACGACCGAGATAATGGGAAAAAGTGACAAAGTAATGGATTTGACCTAGTTCTTGACCTTTGACCTAGATAAAAATTTGACCTAATTTCCCAGAAAGCCGGATACAGTCTTAAGTTAACCATGTAAGTTGGATTAAGTAAGCTGTTATAGTTGACGAGAAATTTGGTGAGGAGGAAGAAAAAAGAATAACTAGATTTGTGAAATTGAACAAGTTCAATTTAAGACTCCAGATTTATTTTACCTAGATAGATCAGTAAAGAGCTGAGTAAGTAACTGAGTAATTAGCTGAGTAAGTACCTTAGTAGTAGTTGAGTAAGTAGCTGAGTAAGTAACTGAGTAAAAAGCTGAGTAGGTAGCTGAGTAAGTAGCTGAGTAAGTACCTGAGTTAGTAGCTGAGTAAGTTGCTAAGTAAGTAATAACTAATTAAGTAATTGAGTAAGTAGTCAAATAAGTAGCTGAGTAGGTAGAGAGGTAAAGTAGGGTATGCAGGAATTTTTGAAAGTATATTTGATCAATCTGCATCGTGAATACTGGCAAGTGCGAATTTCAAACTTCAAAATGGCGTAGAATCTAAACCTGGGGTCGGATTGCAATTTTTGCTACAAGTATACAAAATTTCGGAGAATATCATTGAAGTGTAGTGTCAGAATCGCAAAATAAGAAAAAACTATGAATTTGACCTAGATTTTTTAAACTAGCTATTTTGGTGTCCAAACTTTGAAGGAAAGTAGCTTTTGAGGTCCCCTTCTTCTATGGGCTTTCATTATGTTTAGCTGTACTCATTCTATATCTCGTATTTTTACACTTCAAAAAATTATTCGGTCCCAATGATTTAACATGGGGCACCAAATTTAGCGATTTTTGAGATCTCAAAACGCCATAACTTCAGAACAAGTAGTCGGATCGAAATTTGGTTTGCAGATCTAGATTTCTGAGAAAATTCTACCCTTAATTCATAACTCATACGTTAATTTTGGAAAACTTTTTACTTTGGCCTACTTTTTGGACACCATATCTCAAAAGTGGGTCAAAATACTTTCTGACGGCAAAACGCTAACACTATTAGCATACTCTTTGCTACCTGTATACAAAATTTTAAAGCAAATCATTTAAATATAGTGTCAGAATCGCAAAAATAAGGGAAAACTATAAATTTGACCTAGATTTTGACCTAGGCATTTTGGTGTCCAAATTTTGGAGCTAAGTAGCCTTCGAGGTCCCCTTCTTTAATAGGCTTTCATTAAATTAAGCTGTACTCAGTCTATATCTTGTATTTTACACTTCAAAAAAATCTTTTTTCCCATTGCCATAACATGGGGCACCAAATTTAGCGATTTTTGAGCTATCAAAATGACATAAATTCCAAACCAAAAGCCGGATTGAAATTTGGTTTGCAGATTTGAATTCCTGAGAAAATTCTACCCTTAATTCATAACTCATACGTTAAATTTGGAGAACTTTTTAGTTTGACCTACTTTTCGGACACCATATCTCAAAAGTGGGTCAAAATACTTCCTGACGGCAAAAGGCTAACACTATTAGCACACTCTTGGCTACATGTACACAAATTTTCGAAGAATATAATTAATCTGTAGTGTCAGAATCGCAAAAATAAGGAAAAACTTTGAATTTGACCTAGATTTTGACCTAGGCATTTTGGTGTCCAAATTTTTATGAAAAGAAGGTCTTGTGGTCCCTTTCTTTTATGGGCTTCCATTATGTTTAGCTGTGCTTAGTCTATATCTCGTATTTTTCACTTCAAAAAAATATTTTTTCCCATTGAATTAACATGGGGCACCAAATTTAGCGATTTTTGAATTTTCAAAACGCCATAACTTCTGAACCGGAAGTCAGATCGAAATTTGGTTTTCAGATTCGGAATCCTGAGAAAATTTCCCATAAGACTAATATCCTAGACATTGGACCTCGTTTTCGGACACTGATATCTCGAAATCGGTTTGAGATACCAAAAAACTAAATCGACCCTAGGTTTTCTACTTTTTTATGAGGAACACAATGTAAAAAACCAGGATCAAAAATATTGGAGGACGACCGAGATAATGGGAAAAAGTGACAAAGTACTGGATTTGACCTAGTTCTTGACCTTTGACCTAGATAAAAATTTGACCTAATTTCCCAGAAAGCCAGATACATTCCCTAGTTAATCATGTAAGCAGCTTAAAGTAAGCTCTTCTAGTTGGTGAGAAATCTGGGAAGGAGGAAGAAGAATAATAATAATAATAATAATAAAGAAAACTGGCAAAAGCAATAGACTCCAGATTTTCATCTGGAGTCTAATAATAAAGAAAACAGGCAAAAACAATAGACTCCAGATTTTCAATCTGGAGTCTAATAATAAAGAAAACAGGCAAAAACAATAGACTCCAGATTTTCAATCTGGAGTCTAATAATAAAAAGAAAACTGGCAAAAGCAATAGACTCCAGATTTTCATCTGGAGTCTAATAAGAATAAGAATAAGAAGAATACTGGCAAAAACAATAGACTCCAGATTGACATCTGGAGTCTAATTAATATCGTAAACCACAACACCTTGCTGGCGTCTGGTAAATCTAAAAACCTATTTTTCTTAAAATATTACATTTTTATTAATAGATTTATAAAGTGTAGCTTTCTTTTAAACGAATTGTCCTTATCTAGCTTTATGGATTATCACGCTTCTATTTAGCTAAACACATCGATACTTACTACTCGTTATCAGTCCAAAAACCAAGCATACACATGTAGCATATTCAAATAAATGTCAGAATCATTCAATGTAGGCCTATCATATCACGCGCGTAGTTCTAAAGTTAACAACATATTAATGCAATAGAATAAGACACGATAATTAAAAAGATAAACCTCGGTATTCGGGCCTAAAAACCACGGATACGTGTATCAATACCTAGGGGTAAGCAGAAGTAACCTTCCAAATAAGTGTATCAATAATCAAGGATAGCGACAACTAAGCACCGAGTAAGATGGTAATAAGCAGTTTATTGCAAATTATTAAACACGATTTTGTCTTGTGACACAATATGAACATAACATATACCTGACTATGAAGCTGAAACAATGAACAAAACAACCAGATTCAATTTCAACATTGAACCGACCATACCCCGATGTAATTAACCAATACACATACACCCTCCCGATAAAACACAAATAAGGGAAAATCAAAATATTTAAAATACGGGCCATTAAACCTTACATTCAAGTTAATATCTCAACAACAAGACAATTTTTGTAAAAATTCAAAACTTGCCTCACTTGTCATGATTACACCCCCCCCCCGACTAAAAGTCATGTTGGCTCCGGCCCGGGGGTTCTATTGAAAACTATATCATCAACGTTTTATCATTATGCAGAAAGTCCAATATGAAATCTAAATCAGGTAAATATGTTGCATTTATTGAAGGAATTATAATACACTGTAAACTATAATGTTTGATATGAATATGAAAACATCCATACAACCATATTCTCAAAATCCATTCTTTTGAAATAAGATGTTACAACAAAGGCAATTGAAAACTTTGAACCTGGGAATCTAAACTACAGTGGTAATTAACTTTCTGATTGCTAATTATGTGTATCAACTCTTTGATTGCCCCTCAGTTGGAGATTAAATCTTAAAATTTGATCAAAGGGAT
Organism: Owenia fusiformis; assembly: GCA_903813345.2. Taxonomy (NCBI): domain Eukaryota; kingdom Metazoa; phylum Annelida; class Polychaeta; order Sabellida; family Oweniidae; genus Owenia; species Owenia fusiformis. Next base: position 19,811 of record CAIIXF020000123.1, read on the forward strand.
TATAATTTTCCCCGTTTCTCTTATCTATGTTACAATGTGTATATTCGTTATTGTGTCACCGGAATGTTTTGATAAACAAAAACAAAATGTTTTTTGGACATCAACATTAGACAAAAGTTCAATATACCATTCTAGATACATTGTATATTTGTTACATCCTTCATACCAGTGTTAGAAGCCGAAAACGGACGCCAGTTTTGATTATATGGTAATGTTAATATATTCAGCATGGTTTAAAACAATTGGTGGATTTGGAGGGGGGGTGACAAGGGGACCCGGGAGGGGACATTATCAAGGTGGTTCACGGGGCGAACTTAGGCATTGGCAAAGGGGTAGGACATACTCTGGTGAAAAACTGTCTTCTTTTTGGCTCTTGAGACACTTCTTCACAGATCTCTTCGGCAATATAACACCCATTTGTCTGAAAATAAGGTTCTTTTTCTTGTTACTTCGAATTAACCACTTTAATTATGTGGACATACAATTTTTCGAAAATTACAAAAATGCTCACAATAAATTAATCTTAATATTGGCTTGATCAAATATATCTTTAAGACCCTTAGTCTTTTGAAATTTCCAAACCGTATAATACACTACCATGTTTCGCATGGGTATATTCTCATTTATATTCTAGTTTGATTTATGTTACATTAAAAATGAATGGTATAATCGGACATGATACGGGTCACTATCACCATTGGGGAGAGGGTGATTAATAATTATATTAAGTAACGCTGGAATAAATTGTGCTTCAAGCCCGTAGCCTGGAGAAAGCATTTTCCCAGGGGGGGGGGGCACTTTTCAAAAATTTCCGTGATTACATGATTCATTTTTCATACGAATCCTGCACGAATCCTGAATGCTGGATTCATTTGTAAACTACCTTGCATATGAATCCTGCTTGAATCCTGGCTACAGGATTCATTTGTAAAGTACCTTCCATATGAATCCTGCACGAATCCTGAAAGTTGGATTCATTTGTAAACTACCTTCCATATGAATCCTGCACGAATCCTGAAGGTTGGATTCATTTGTAAACTACCTGCCATATGAATCCTGCACGAATCCTGAAGATTGGATTCATTTGTAAACTACCTTCCATATGAATCCTGCACGAATCCTGAAGGTTGGATTCATTTGTAAACTACCTTCCATATGAATCCTGCACGAATCCTGAAGGTTGGATTCATTTGTAAACTACCTTCCATATGAATCCTGCACGAATCCTGAAGGTTGGATTCATTTGTAAACTACCTTCCATATGAATCCTGCACGAATCCTGAAGGTTGGATTCATTTGTAAACTACCTTCCATATGAATCCTGCACGAATCCTGAAGGTTGGATTCATTTGTAAACTACCTTCCATATGAATCCTGCACGAATCCTGAAGGTTGGATTCATTTGTAAACTACCTTCCATATGAATCCTGCACGAATCCTGAAGGTTGGATTCATTTGTAAACTACCTTCCATATGAATCCTGCACGAATCCTAGCTACAGGATTCATTTGTAAACTACTTAAACAGCGAATCCTGTACGAATCCTGGAGGCGGGATTCATACAGGATTCATATGTGCATATGAATCCTGCTTGAATCCTGCCTTCAGGATTCGGGGATTTGATTCACTTTTTTTGCTGTGTGTGACAACCGACATGAAAAATGTGGCTGTCATTTTATATTTGATATTTCAACATTTTACATTTTGAGCAGATTACTTGATTTGATGAAATAAGAGGTGTGCTATAAATAAAATCAAACGTTATTTTTTCTTCGAAAAGTTTCTTAATCAACCACTCATTTAAGGCTAACAGTCGTGATAAAAAAATCATAAGATAGTATGAGATCGAAGGGTAAGTTTTCAAAGTGCAGACTTTTTCCTGATGGATCAGATGATGATGGAGCATTTAAAAGTAAGATATGTTTAGAATTACCAGTAGTTTGAAAAGGTCGAACGACAATAGAAGATACAATCATTGCAAATACATACCTTTAACGTACTTCAACCCCACCTTGAACTCTGAAATAATCAAAAAAAAATTAGTTAAACCACATGACATCTTGAAAATGTGCCTGAAAATAGTCATAAGGGGTGTATAGTTACAGTAAATGTTTCTGAACAGATAATTTTGAATTTTCAGAAAAATGTAACGAATATTCGTTCAAATAAGATAAAAAATATTACAATTTAGATGTGATATCTAAAGACAAGAGCAAAAATCTCCCTTTAAATCCCCTTAAGTAGACAATAAAGAAGAAAAATTTGTGAACCATATGTTGCCCTTGATAAAATGGAGCATTTTGATTATGAATTATAACATGATGGGGGAATCGTTGCGAATTTGGTATCCATCTCTAGATTACAAAAGTCATAAGGAGGTATTAAATTGAGGCCGTGATGACAATACAAATGCGATAATAACTGAAGAAGATTATTGGTCTTTTTATCACTGCTATTAGGATATGTCGTCATTTGTAAATATATATGTAAAGTTTTGTTTCTAAAAGCAAAAACTAACTCCCGAGGCCCATCTATTTTCTTTCTAACCCCTTTAAGTAGACCATCAAGAGTTAAGCAATTAGTTGAAATAACATGTGTGCTATAAATGAAAGTGTAACGTTATTTTTTTCAAGAAGATTTTTAGTCATTCACTATTTAAGGCAAACAGTCATAATAAAAAATCATAAGATAGTATAAGATCAAAAGGGTTAGGTTTTCAAAATACAGACTGTGTAGCGAATGTATGTGATAAGGTATGTATAGAATCATCAACTGTTAAAGGATCGAACGAAAATAAAATATATAAGCATTACAAATACGCATCTAATTTGTGCTCAATCTCCTTTCTTCTGGACTCTGGTATAAGCGATTTAACAACATCACATCTTGAAAATGTGACTGAAATGTTTCTGAACATTTTTTTCATTTTTAGGAACATTAATGGTCGTTTGACCTATCCCATTAACCGAGTTTTAATTCAAAAACATAACAATTATTATCGCATTTGTATTGTCATCGCGGCATCAATGTAATACCTCCTTAGTATGACTTTTGTATTCTAGAGATGGATAAAAAATTCGCAACGATTCCCTCATCATATTATATTTCATAATCAAAATGCTCCATTTCATCAACAACATACAGGCAACACATAGTTTACAAATAATGATTATTTGTTTTTCCTGATAGTCTTAATAGGATTTAAAGGGAGATTTTTGCTTTCGTCTTTACATATCACATCTTAATTGTATTACTCCTTCTTATTTGAGCGAATATGAAATATATGTAAACTAGGGGTGCTAGACACCCTAGGGATTACAAAAATGTATGTAACTTATTCACACCTTATGGGTGCATGGGAACCCATTGTTCCTACTATACTATTACCAATACTTTCCCGACAACGCCCATTAATTTTTCTTTGTTTGAAGTATAGGGGGTTAGTTAATCATGTATTAAATGGTCTCTGTCGTGGTTTTAGCATTTTAGCGCGTACTCATTTTAGTAAATATAAGTACTAAATGAGCCCTTATGACATGAGTACTGATTTATTGTATTTTTACTACTAAGTGAGTACTCATTAGATGAGTGATAAAATGGCACTTATTTCATTGATTTTTTTTTCATTACTCAATGAGCACTCATACAGCCGGGTACGCTGTACAAAATTAGTAATAAATTAGCACTCGTGGCATGCGTACTCGCGTATTGGAGAATGCAAAGTGTAATAACAGAAATGCTTACCCTTTGCATTCGTTTGACTTCACTTCTTAAAAGAGAGCTTCGTTAGTTTAACTAGACTCTGCACGCAGGGTAAGAAATGCTCAATTTTCTACAAATAGAATAGCTATTTATGTTCGGTGAAGCGGAACGCAGTGTAGCGACTTGAGAACATAAATGATTTCTATTGGCTGAACGGTTTGGCGGTTATTTGTGTTTGGAGTGAGTGAGTAAGGGGAGGCATCAAAAGATCAATGTCTGATAGAAAACTAAATAAATCTAGTTTGGGGGGAGGGGGTCAAAGCTATTTCAGTTTGCTATCCGACAAATTTCAACATTTAAACTTTTTTGCATTTTCGACTCAAAATGCCTTGGAATGGTTTAAAAATAAAGCCTTTACCAGATGCCTTCTTCACCAAGATGCATGCAACATGGAATATTATGCCTATCGTTGTTGGCACATGTTTAAGAATCATAAATAAGTTATAGTACTGCCCTCATGAAAGTCCAAATTGAGTCGCTAAAACAGGTGAAAAGTCCGCGATCAACTTTCATTGTATTTAGTTTTGAGGGGGAGGGGGGGTCCAACTCAAAACTAGATTTATTTAGTTTCCTATCAGACATTGAACTTTTGATGCCTCCCTTAAGTGTTAGGAACACGTCATTCTGAGGCTTGCCAGCGTGCGAGGAATACACTTAACTCCTAATTTGTAGATTATATTATTTCTGTATGTTTCATAAATTTTGTCAGATTTTGATCGTACAAATTGATATTTTGATTGGCATACCTTTTTATCTCTGCAAAGATTTTTTTGAATTTCGGCCTCGATAATTTGGGTCTTTGCTTAGTTTAAGAGTCCTCATAAATCCTAATTAATTGGACGAGGTTTTAATGGTGTCAATCGAATTGTCATACATGTGCAGTTATACTGTTTTGTATTTTCTAGTGACATTCACGAACTCACTCACCGTATGCGTACATACATTGTCATGTTCTCATTATTTATGTAACTGTTGTACTATGTTCATTAATAAACACGCGTGCCAAGCGCTCTCATTTCTTGAAACTGAAGAAATATGCGTTGTGTCTTATGATAGAGAGTGATGAGTATAGAATCACATTTCTTTTGATTCCAAAAATATGATAAAAGGTAGTTCAGATCCAAAGAGCAACTTTCAAAAATGTAGATTGTGAAGAATGATTTTTTTCTCCAGGGATGGGACGATGATGGAATATTTCAAGGTGAGATTCATGTATGCTTAAAATTACTCATGTTAAAAAAGTCAAATGGAACATACGATCATTGCAAATACGGACCAGAATCAAAACCGGGGTCCATTTACATGTTGTTCTCTGAAATAATTTAAACCACATCACATTTTGAAAATATGGCCCATAATGGTCAGAAGTAGTGGTACGGGAAAGGTTGTTGAACAGATGTTATTGAATTTTCGGAAAATGTTTCTTAATTTTCGCGGAAAAGAAAGGAACAATATAATTTAGGTATGAGATGTAATAATGAGAGAATAATGAGAGAAGAGAATGTTTTTTAAATCAACACTCATCTCTCTATCAGGAAGAAGTCAACAAATTACGTCATCCTATTTTCCCTCTTTGTTTTAATACTACAATCATATAATAACTGTAATACTCAATTTGCTTTTTTTTACATTCTTCATATTTATTTCTAAAAATCAATCGGTTACATTTTTACAAATTGCCATTGTTGACAGGACAACATTATCGGCAATTGAAACATTTTGATAAATAAAAATTGATATTCAGAAATACACAAAATGTTCGGAGAAGCTTTTTCTTTTTTTGTTGTTGTTGTTGTTGTTGTTTGGTTTGCTTGTTCCCCAGTACCAAGTTGTGGTATCAAGCTCAAATGTTAAAAATTACCCTGTCCCAGACTTTGTATAGCTTGAAAAGTATAGCGAGCAGTGATTTCAATCAGTTTTTCATTTGTTTCAAAGTCCAAATTTTCATCTCCATTTAATAGAAAATGTGTTTTCCTTTGAATTGAGTATGGTTCAAAATCTCGTAAACAGTCCAAGTCTGATAGTCCTGCAAGAAGAACTTCAATCTGCCAATACGCACCAAACCAAGACCGGGTCAATTAACCTGTTGTGCTCAGAAATAATAGTTTAAACAACATCACATCTTGAAAATGTGGCTAAAAATGGTCAAAAATAGTGGTAAGGGAATGAAAGATTGCTTAGCAGATACTTTGATGTCTCAAGAAAATATACCTAATACAGGCTCAAAAGGAAAGGAACATAAGAATGTATTGAAAAACAGTTTTGAGAAGGGTACTGACCATTTTCAGACATTCTGGGGGTATTTCTATTGGCGCTATAGATATCCGATTATTTTCAAGAAGAATAAAAAGATATGTTAAGCGGACGTTTCACGCATAGCTCTACCCTTTTACTAAACTTAAGACACAATTCATTATGCCTAGTGTTATTTCCGCGATACCAACGTTTATCCTGGTCGCACGTATGACTGTGAAGCTCCAAGTGTTCTGGGCAACCCAAGTAGTGTACACTCGATA